>SMLS01073918.1:0-47528 GCA_004785975.1 Popillia japonica
GTATTTCTTGCGACTTTAAATTAAGGTTGCTTTCAGTACACAATATTACTTTATCTCTTTATTCAATAGAAATGACAATAAAAATAAACGCTTTGCATTAATACGTGTACTTTACATACATTTATTTATAGAGTAAGTTAGAAATGACCGTGTTTATCTAACATATAATTATATAAAGATTTACAAAAATTTATTAATGTTTGTAAAAACGCAGTTAATTCGGAAACCAATAACAGAATATCTCCGCGGTCTTCTACTTCTAATATGACAAATAAGTTTCCTAGTTTTGGGACCGGCAAGGTAAAGTATCCCCGCATTACGATTATACAATAAGACTTCAGCCGGTGTAAAGTATAGTTAACAAAGTTATTATAGTAAGCAAAAGAGTATTCTAGTTAAGAATAGATTATTAGGAATATCAGCTATAAAATGCAATTATATTACGCAAACAAACACATCTAATTGCCCGTCACTAATTGACAACTTTTTAGAAGTACTTGTCAAAGCAACTCCAGCATAGATTTCCCCTATACCTAGTTTTTTATTTAAGCGGACCAAATGATAAAATCCGCTTCACTTTAGGCAAATTAAACTGACAGCTATTTTGATCAAGCACTTGTTGTTTACATTTGGATATTTAAATAAATTTCACGTATACAACACATTTATAAAAAAATAATACACAACAATTTTAATATGTATTTTATTATTTGCATTATATTTGTAGTACCTACATCAAATATCTCACATAAAACTTGTATTTTAGAAATTTAAAATTGATGTTATATGTTATTATAAATTACAATAGAAAGAAGCACTAGCTGGTCCACCAAACTACATATCGACAAAAACTGGTGTAACTTAATTTTTCAATAATGATATATGTTAAATATATGTATAATTCTACAGTTCTTCACCAGAAGCACTATCGCTGTCGATACTAAAATTACTGTCGCTGGTGTCACCATTTCCAACCGAAATGAAAAATTTATCCACTACATCTATTAAACCATCTAACTTACACGTTTTGCCTTCTTCTTGAATTACATGTCCTACACATTCTGTCCACGTTTCTGAGGTTACATTTGTAATTGCGGTTAACAAAAGTTCTTTCACTTGGTCTAATTTAAAGCTTTTATTTTTTGCAGCTACTTCATTTTTTATTTGCGCCCAAACTAATTTAATAGAATTCAATTCAATTCACAATGGTACGGTGGTAATCTAAGTACAATTTAGTTACTCTGTTTTGCCATTTTGTCCACTGCGTATACATTGTAATGTTGCTCGTAATGATTTATTATTTCCAACAATTGTAATCGCACCATAGAGGAATCAAACGGTGTTTGTTTTTGAAGTAATTGCATCTCTGCTTTTCGTGTTAAAGTTATAGGTTAGGTATTTTTTTACTTTTTCAGCCATGATAAGATGATAAGATACATTAAAAAACACTTGCATTTATTTCATCATGGTAAACAACTATTTTTCTTCCTTCAAATAGTAGTAAGCCATCGTCAACAAGACCGTTTCTAGAACCAATATGTAAAACAACTAAATGTCTTTCTTTACCAGTAGGATTTTCGAGACCTGTAGTTACATCATCGTGTGTGCCCTTCATTCAGCCATATTCCGGCTAAATAATAGTGATAATAGACGAGGCATTCCTCATTTCTATATTTTGATGATATTGTAGATAAATATCTTTGTCTCTACAAAAAAAAATGTCATCACGTTCATTATATAAAACACTTAAATAATTAGTACCCAAACTTACTTAAAATTAAACATCTTCATTAATTTACACAAGGTTGAACGACTCATTGGATGTATGTTTTGATCTTTGCTTATTTTCTTTAAGATTTTGTTTAATGTAGGAAGTTCTCCATCGTAAAAAAGGCCATATATGATGTCGTCAATGTAGGCAACAGCGCCTTCCTTCCAACTCAGTTTAATGGTGGTGAAATTATTCCTTTGGCTTTATATTCACTAAGAATATGGAAAACACTTGTCTTCAAAATACCTATTAGATATTATTGTTAAAGATAAACATACATACATATTTGTAACTATTTATGTATGTTGCAATTTGCAGTGTTATCTGTGTTTTCTTTATTGAAGGATTACTACCAATAATTTTCTTGTACATGTTCAGTGTAATTTGTTTTTTCTGTAAAGAAAAATGTCCACGTCCCAAAGTAGCACGCTTTCTTGGAGGCAAAATTGATAATCTACTTATAGTACTAGGTAGTGGATCCATTTTTACAAGTAAATAGTTAAAAAAACTGACTTTCTTGTTTAAACGTAGTAGAAACACTAAAAGATAATAGAAAAATATTTAACGAAATATTTACTCAATCAGCTGTGTGTAGAATATGCCGTCGTTAAAATACCAAATTTTGGCAGTATGCAGCATGACCGGTAACAAACCAAAGACTATATTTTGGCGGGCTATTTTCGATAAGATCCCCTTATTAAAAAACAACAATTACAACGCGTAATAAAAAATCAACCAGCCTACGTAAAACATGACGCCTTTGAAAAGGTAGTATTAAATCAAAGGCCATTGTGCAGCAGATGTTTAAAGTAGAATTAGTGGTAGTTTTCGCGTCGTTTCTTTGAAAATATGTTTAATCAAAAACCATATTTGGAAAATACTCATAGTATGGGCAGTGCAAATCTGTTAAATGTACCAGTATTACTTTCTATATTCAAGCATGTTGTTTCATAAAATATATGTATATTTAGAAATTCAGAATAATGCTCTGCTAATATGATTAATATGCAGCAGTCCAATTGGAAAGGTTAGCTAAACAGCATAAAATTAGCACTCACAAATAGCTGGTATACACAGTGACATCGATTATTGCCTGAGTCCAGTGAAATTAACAGTGAAATTATTGGAAATATACGTAATATAACCTGCAGTATACGAAATTGAAGTAATAACGCGTAAAATAACATTAATTGGCTGCGCAATTTTGCTAGAATTACCACAATAATTATTAGGATATATGTACATATACATATGTATATGTGAAGTCTACAATTCAACCTAATACACACATGCATTAATAAACTTCATAGGCCTATACAAATTAGGAGTACATAACTTTAGGTCTAAATAGGCATAAGTTTTCCAGGAAGTACACTGATTGGAATTTTGATATTTATTTAGAAAGTTTGTTCTTTTGATTAATCCTTTCTTCTAATATTTGAAACTTGTAGTCGGTCATTATGTGTTATGTACAAAGGCGAGGAGTTAGAGTTCTTGTCTTCTAAAATGAGTGCGAAGTATTTATATGCAGCTTTATATTTTGATATGCTTATCATATAGATAGCGTTTATAAGGTATTTATATACATATATGGATGTCACTCTTTGTAGTTTGCCAGAAAAATTGAACTAAATTTCAACTTAAATATCTTCAGTACTTAGGTACCAAAGATCCCTAGGAAAGAATCACAACGCAACAACTTTTAGATGATAATTTTACTATCAAGTAAAGCTTCACCTGAAAGGCATTTCGTATCCGGCTCGTATTATTTGCAACAATACGCCGACATTATATTATATAAGTTAAGCTAGGCATTCACGATGTCATTTATAATTGGACAAATAAAACAGTTCTCTCGGTTTTCACTGCATAATATTCAGCATTACCGGCAGACGCTTGAATGCACTTTCATTGCACTGTATACATTATACCTACATACCTATGCATGTACAAGAAGATTATAATATGGTAGGATTCCTTAACGATTTTTATTCACTGTTGCATAAGCCATGATCTTGATTAGAATTTGTTCCAATACTTTGTAAAACTCCTACTTTATTTTTAATTGGAACTGATGCAGAGAGAAGTTACTGTTCTGTATGAACAATGCCTTAACAATGCATATTGTTCTATTGTGAAATACTGGTATGTTAAGTGCTACTGTCGAAAGTAACAATGCAACACCATTAGTACGTGGCATTCACAATTCATAAAAGTTTCTAATGAAAAACTGTAGGTCTATATCAATTAATACTTTATTGCTTATTTTACAACAATAACTTTTGTAAAACTAAGAATATGTTGAAACCTTTGAAAGTGGTTTGTGCACACAAAATTAAGGTGAAAAGCACTAAACTACAAAGTAATATGAGCAGTCTTATCACAGCACAATTATCATTGGTACCAAGAACAGCTTAAGTGAAAGTAAGTTTAAATAATTATGTTTTCTATAATGCAAGAAAGCTGATAAAGACGCCAAAAATGTGTTGAACATATTCCATGTTTTAGGTGCATCTTCCATCATCATCTGCCGTCATGCTAAATCAGGAGATCTACTAAGAATTAAAAACGGTGGTAATTTTCCGTTTTGTGCATTATACGAAATAGAGACTTCTTCGTAAATTTTAGTAGGTTAGTTTAGTAGGTGTTTCTATAAATACGCCTTTTTTGTAGAATGTACGATCTGTTCATAAGGTTCGTTTTGCTAATTGATATGATTTTTAGAACCTTGAATCAATGATGTTTTTGCAAACTTTATTAAATCTTTTATTAAAACAGTCATACTTGTGCAAGTTATCCAACAACCACACAAATGCTTCTTATGTTATAAGTTCCATATCAAATTTATTTCATATGATATAGAAATAAACACATAATTGTTTTCCAAGGCAATCAGTGACAAGTATACCTATGTATGTATATATACATAAGTACCTACAAATTTTTACAGAATGGAACATACATGTATACTGTATGCCTCACTGCCTCGAACAATTAAAGTAAAAAAATAAAAGAGCGAAAGAGTGTATAGTTTTATTAATAGATATTCAAAAGAACAACTTGGACTTTTTGGATTTGTTTGATAATTACAGGTAAATAATACAAAATGATTTAAATAAGGAATCTTTCATATATGTGTAGGCAAAGGACCAGTTGGAAGACAAATTTCTGATCTACGTGTCACAGAGAGGTTCGTAAGTTAGGATTTGGCACTTACAAGGTAAGATATTTTATTATAAAAACGACTTAAATTGAAATTGGAAAAGATTGTTCTCCAATGACGGCTTTGTTTAAGGCAGAAGCCTCGTTTGACAACACAGAATCAGAAAAACAGATTAAGATGGTCCAAAAAACATAAAAATTGGACAACAGAAAAATGGCGTGCAGTACAATGGGACGGTGAGACCCGATTCGAAGTTTGTGTAGGCGACAGTAGATGTCGAGTTATTCGCCGAAAAAATAAAGCTTTCTATTCGGACTGTTTAAAAAGAAAAGTAAAATATCCTGCCTTACTGATGGTCTTGAATAGCTTGTTCTCCAAAGGGGTGGGCAAACTTAATTTTATTGAGGGCGTAGGGAACGCAGAAAAATATTTGGACATTTTAGAGGAATTGTTGTTACCGGTAATGGAACAATATTTTACATCCGGACGGGGCTGCATGGCACACTTCTAAACGAGCTTTAAAATGGATGGAAGATTTCAACATACCACCTTTAGAATGGATTTCTAGTAGTCCAGATTTATCTCCTATTGAAACGTTGTGGCGTGAGGTGAAAAAGGAGCTATGAAGATATCCTGCTAGAACAATCCATGAGTTGAAGCAAAAACTACAACAAATTTGGGATTCGTTTACCCCGCAATTTTGCGAAGTTTTGGTTAATACAGTGCCACAAAGAATTTTGACTGTAATACAAAATTAAGGTGATGTTACCCAGTGGTAAACTTATAACTTGTGGATTTCATATGTTTGTTCACATTTTTTTATTTTTTCCTATTTTGTATTAAATTATTAGACTCAACGTGTTTCGTTTACTTAACAGAAGCTAAAGATGTTATTACATAAAAAAAAAAAAAATAGTTTGTCTGATATCCCGTATTTTGTCTGACAGAGGCTAGAGGTTTTTTATCTAAAATATCTGACAAATGTTCAAAGGGGTTAGTATAAAGGGGTTGTGCTGGCGTAGCGAGTACTTTTAGACAGTTATGCAATAACCATTGTCTACTACATATGATTTGAGTAGATATAGAATCATTGTCTTGGTAGAATCTGAATATGTCTAAAATTCCCATTTTCTCAGTACTGCTTCTTAAATGGGTTTTCAAAATATCAAAATACACCTACTGATTCATAATACCACCTATAATTACCAAATCCAAAATATTGGCGCTGGACATACAACCCCACACCATAACTTACCATACTTCGCCATACTTCACCGTTGAAACGAGATGCTTTATTTTCATTTCTTCGTTTGATTTTCGCCAAATCATAACGCGCCAGCCGCTATTTATTAGATAAATTTACTCTCGCCTACGAAAATTACGTTACAAATATTTTTTGTCTAGTGTCTACATGTTTTTGCGAAAGCTAATCTACGTTTACGATTTATTTCGTTAATGTGGCTCTTTCTATGAGAACTAGTGCCGTGAAAATTGCCTTACACAACATATTTCTCACTGTTTTTAGATTAACTTCTATCCCTATTATTAATTCATGTGCAATCTTGGGAGCACTCAGTTTAGGGTTTTGTTTTTTACTTTTTTAATGATTGTTCTTTTATCTTGTTCGGTCAGAATTGGTGACCGACCCTTCTTTTATTTTTTATCCTGCCTTCATGTTTATATTTTTGTATGACATCATAGACTGTAGAGCAACTTCTTTTACATACTTCAGCAATTTTTCTGACGGATTTACCATCTTTAAAATGATTTATTATCAATTCTCGAATTTCAAGAGTAATTTCTTGGCGACAACTTTTCATATTTGATTTTACTTTGCCACGATCTACAAATTACTAAACTATCAGTCTCTTATCTTATACAAGCCAACAACTACTATTATTGAAAATTGCTTATATTCTAAAATATGTTTTTCTTTTATGTGTTCGGTGACCCTATTGAGCCTGAATCAGTAGTTTTTATTTTATATTTGCAATTTGTTGTACTTTTCGTGAACTGTAAGATATTGTCAAGATTATTTATGCGAACTTTAATATTGATTTGTATTGAATTTCGAATTATTTTGCTGTAGTACATTTGCTCTTAGCCTCTTTTATATTAGTGCCCGGTCAATTAATTATTTGAGTCATTGTAAATCTGATTAACACAATACTTTTTTTGAAATATACGTTTAACATTGGTTGCAAAATATATGTAGTCGACAAACACATACATATGTACATGTATTTAAACGTTAATATCAACCGTACATATTTCAAATGAATTTTCAGTACAGAAACTTCTCCATTTCAGAAGCAACAAATTGAATTCAAGGTGATACATATTCTCTGGAGTATAGAGATCGCAGATATTCCGTTCTCGATTCACAGTGAAAACTATTACCAGACTCGTGGGTGTATCATGTCAAGGATGCACTTAATCTGTAAGTGAAAATTCTGATACACAAGAATGCAACTCAGCGCTGAAAAGATTTTTGCTTGTGTTATTTTTATCACCATGAATAGTGTCTACATTCTTTTTATATTACTTAAAATTGTTAGGTGTTAAAACTACTGATGCGAAATGTTGAAATGTGTAGGTTGAACATTCTTCATTTATCTGGCACTACAATGTGAGACTCGAATTTAATTCAAATGGTTGGCATTACCTTTAATTTGTGGTAGCGTAAACGGTAACATATGCTAAATTCTAAATGTCAATGTTAAATGTTTAATTACTGAATCTCCAATTAATTCAGTAAATATCAAACCAAGTGCCATTAGTTTACTTATATAATTTAGTTAGTTGGTGCTATATATGTACACTCGCCTGAAACGATCTACATAGCGATTATATGTAAATCGTTCTACAACTTCTTTCAGGTGAGTGTACATATATGTATACCTTCCGTCAGAATTAATGTCGTCGTCTATAGCGCAGTGTTTATCAAAACTGCTCACCGTTTGACCAAGTACGTCTTCGGTCGGCATCGGTTTCTGTAGGTAGGAGATTTATTGGGGTATTAGTATTTAAAACACCGGACAGTTGTGTGGATCAGGTACGAGAATTGAAATTATGTGTTGAAAATGTATAACATATACCGATATAAATATATAAAAGGTTATCATACATAGGTTACTTTAATTTGCAGATGTCATATTAAAATAGGTACTGTTAATACACAAAATTTAAATGCAACGGTGGAAAGCATCGTTTTTATTGCTTATTTTATTATATATATATAAAACAATTAATAATAAACACGGACATTTGTTAGAAAACTGCAGCTACACACTAAATTAGAGAGACTATTAGGGTTACGAAATTTATTACACTTACAATTAGACACTACCATGCAGATATACATATGTATTATTATTCATCATTATTATTCGATTATATTAATTTTTTTAAATATGTTATAAATTAATAAATATTTTTTGCGTTTCTTTAACTTTTACTTTAATGTTGTCTCCAAGTAAGCATGTCCCTTTAAATAAATAATATAATAAAACCAAATATTGTTATTACCTTCTTACCAACAACAACTTTATTACAATGGCTAAACGTTTTAAAAATCGCCGTCTAAACATTAATGTTATTAATAAACTATCCCAATAATTAATCTTTTTTTGAAGCTATATATAATAAATTTGCAAAGTAGCTCTATTTTTCTCTATTCTCCCAACATTTTTAAAGCAGGTTCCTTAATACACAAAATTTAACTATTTGTTTCGTGTTCTTCCTCCTAACGCGGGAGATCAGAAAAATCAAACCCAAATACATACTACAAAGGTATGATTTACTATGTAATAGTATATTATGACACTAGTGCATAATCGAGCTGTTAAAGAACGAGTAACGAGTTTAAAGCCACGACGCGAAGCGGCTTTATCGTTACGAGTGCTTTAAAAGCTAATTATGCACTGTGTCATACGATATTTTTTACTATAAATGCAACAATAATTTTAACTAGAAGAAATCAAATCAATAATTTCAATACATTTTATCGAGTGAGATGTGTCTCTATATTATGTCATTTGACATTTCACTTAATTATTAAACATCATTGTTGTATTAATAATGTCGACAGAAATTCAAAAACTAGCTGCTGAAGCTGATTAAGTTTAATACCTGCAAAGTTCAAATAATAATTCAAATCAATAATCAATAATTCCAATACATATTATCGAGTGACATTTACCTATATGTCATTTGACATTTCCTGACATTTCACTGGATTATTAAACGCTTGGGATTGGCTGTTACCAAGCAACCTTTATACGCACGGCGTGCGATAAAAGTCCGATTATACACGCTTATGGGTGTGTTTTGATTAGTTTATGATGCATGCATACTAAAAAAGTATATTATGACACTAGTGCATAATCAAGCTTTTAAAGCACGAGTAACGAGTTTAAAGCCACGACGCGAAGCGGAGTGACTTTAACGGTACGAGTGCTTTAAAAGCTTGATTATGCAATTGCTAATTGATGATTATACAATTACTTAATTACCTACTGGTAAGCGTAAATATGGCCTTGCCAATCACCTCCCTGCGAGACAGCTATTTAAAGTATATTTAAATTTCGGTATATACCGTTTCAAGAAACAATTTCAATTCTCCTACCTGATCCACACAATTGCCCCCGGTGTTTTAAATACTAATACCACAATAAATCACATACCAACAGAAACCAATGCTGGCCGAACGCTTGCTTGGGCTGATGGTGAGTAGTTTTGATAAACACTGCGCTATAGACGGCGACATTAATTCTGACGGAAAGTGTACAGTATTTTTACTTATTAATTGCTGATATTTACTGACTTGTTTGTGACTAAATTTCCCCTTAAATTGTTTCGAAAATCACTAAAATATTTAGAGAACTAGAATTATTTTAATTTATCAGTGCATTATTTCTAAATATAATATTATTACTGCCTAAAATTTAATATATTAAACGATTACATTTAACGGTTCACTGACATTTTGTGCAATCAGTTATACATGCCTATTGTTATATATCAATTTGTCAGTAATGTGTATATTTATTGTTGGAAAACTAAAATTTGATGTCAGAACATTTTTGGATACAAGGAACACATATCAACAGTTGTTAGTCATACATATGGTAACCTAAAGCTTTTATACACTCATTGAAATGTTATGTTATCTTCCTTTGGTTATTACGAGACTGTATGTGGACCATGTTTAGATGTTGTGGACCGTAAAAAATTATAAAAAGCAAAACACTTATTATGTATTTACTATATATCTTTTTAACTTAAGAACTGATCGCTGCAGTTCGATGGTTAATTATAAAGCTATTCTGTTCCAGTCTTTTTTATTATATACTAAATTGTATTCTTCTCTTGGAGCTTTGGTGCGAGAGTAGCTGATGATTACATATATCACCATTTGCCTGAACTACGCTCTATGACTTTTAAAGTCTCCCTAGTAAACTGCTTGCGTAGGTTAGATGTATTACATGTTGCTTTAAGACTGTAGAGAAATAGAGAAATAGAGAAATAGAGAAATAGAGAAATAGAGAAATATCATTATTGTAAAATTGTTATAAATTAATAAGTGACTAAGTCATTGTAGGCTGTAAAAGAATGAAATAATTAGATAATAAACTACTAATTCTAATAGAACAGGGTAGTCCTGGAAAATTATCTTGGCTGTGATACACGCTTGGAGAACAAATTATACAATTGTCATAATTAATCAAATCGCATATAAAAAATGTAATTTATATTTTCAATTTTTGTTTCTATGATATAGCTCAAAAATGCTCCTGACGTCAGTAATGTGTGAACAAACAAGCAAGACTTCAATCTCAGTGCTGTATATAGAATCAATTTATCGGACGTCAGTTTACTAAGACTTTTAAATATGTTCGTACAGAAATATAATCTCGTGTAAACGAAAAATGCTTTCTACGCAGCAGCACAGTTTTTCAGTAGTTATTAAGTGTCTGCGTGAAGTATAAAAGCCGGTGCTGAGTTACTTTTATATTAAACTGAAAGAAGCTATTAAAAATAAGTTGCATGCTCAATTCTTGTAACTGCATAGATTATTTTTTCTGCGTGGATATCCAAACATGTGAAGAAAACTTAATATTGAACGGAAGGTAAGGCCTTTAGATTCATGTTACAAGGACGAAGGACGATGATTAGCAAGTATTATCCTTGTTTGAGCAACCATTTATGATTGCGGCACTTTTTACATCATCGCTGAAAAGATTTCAGACAATGGATATCTGACCAGCAAACCACCACTTTCAGTCTACAACTAATGTGGTCATGGCTTCCTGAGAAAGAAACGTCAACAACGAATAAGAATATCTTGGCAAGGGGTAAGAATTATGCTAGTCAAGATATTTTGTCCATCACAAATCATAATTACAGTAAAAACTTTCTTATTACAAATATAAAACAAAAAAAACATTAAAGCCGAGAATAAAACTGTAATTCTCATGTTTTCTCCGTATCAGCTTTAGATGAATCAACAGGAGCTAAATAAACAAAACAGAAGGTAACGCGAAAACTTTTGAACTGAGATAAAAATGACGAAACCTCAGTGGGCCTCATCTGTGATAAATAAAGAAAATTGAAGAGGAAAGAATGAAAAAATGTACAATCCAACAAATGTTTATTTTAGGTCGAATATGATGTGATTCTCTGCCCAACAAATTCTAATAATAATTGCTGTAATTGAAAATCTTTGAATATACATATAATGTGCATAGTGGTTATCGATTCCAGTATTTAGGCTAAAACAATCTTACGGGTCTAATTGCAAGATTTACAAACAATGGTATCGCAAAATTTGAATTTTAGTTAGCTCTTGTGCCAGTGTTAGTCTTATCTTCTGTTGTGGAAGGTTATCTATTTATTTTTTACTGTACAAAATAAATAATAAATCTACGTTTAGCTTTCTTTCATTGTGTATATAGCTTGCAAACACAGAGGAATTATAACTTTCTTTTAATCTGTGGTAGCTTCTAATGCTGTAGTCTTTTGTTAAATGTTTTTTAGGTCCTGTTACAATATTACCACGCTGTAAGTAATATTATATCATATATATACATTATTTCCCGACAAATGATGTTCGACCGGGCAACGAATCATGGACTGGCGTACCACAATCGGCAAACACAGTATTCGAACTACGTATATATGGTTCACTCACAACCTAAGACTGAATGATTTTATTACACGGTCAACGAGCTTAATGGTAATTTTCTCGAATTGTATAATGTGTTGTATTAATTGGTTTCCGATTTCAATTAAAACTAGAAGTTCGTACATACATACATGGACATACATGCGTACAACATTGTTTGAAATTTGGAATTTGGAACTGGCTCTTACGTTACACTTTAAATTACATTAAGGTAGTGGTATACCAATTATAACTTTATCGATTTAAAGGTTTAAATACACATATGTATGTATGTAGTGCTATACGTATATATATATATATTGTAGTGGATTATTTTTAATATAATATTAGACTAAGTAGGTTGGGAATGTCAGTTTAATTTTAAAAAGTCACTGGAGTTGTAATTTTAAAAAATGTCAATGTCAGTTATTATTGTATTAAAATATAAATAAAAAGGGAAATATTAAAAGTGATTAAGTATTATCATTACAAATTGGCGACCAACAACGTGGGGCAGGCAAATCAGTAGACAAAATGAGTAATAGCAGAAGAGGCAGAAGTAGATCAAATACAGGAAGGGAACAAATTAATCAAGGGGACGTGCAAGAACTTCGAGGAATGACAATACCAAGTATGAGTACTATGATGCAAGAAATGAAGAAGTTTATGGAAGATTTAATGCGGAAACAAGAAAAAGAAAGAAAACAGGAATTACAGGAGATGCTTGAGTATTTTACGTCAAGAATGGAAGTAAAAAGGAATGAAAAGAAGGAGCGAATAAAGCAGAAGGTTGAGGAAATAGAAGTGCGGATAAATGACAATATAGAAGAAAACAGTAATAAAATGAAAAATGTGGAGGGATTATATTCTGAAAAGGTAATACGAGATAGTCAAAGTAAAGAACATTTCATACGATATAGAAAGAAGATAGAAGAAGGGAATTATAAAGATTATAGGTTAAAGGATGGATTTATTATTAAGGAGATTAATGGTAAGGAGTTGTATGTAGTAGATGAAGGATTAACAGAAGAAGTGGCAAAGAATTTACACACAGAGTATGGACATAGTGGAGCAAGGAAAACTTGTTTAATGTTAAGAGAGAATTATTATTGTAAAAAAGATTATGATATTGTGAAGAAAACAATTAATGAATGTGAATTGTGTAAATATGCCAAGAGTAAAAACTATCATAATGATAGTGAACATGGAAATATAAATGCAGAACAACCTAGAAATGTGATTGCTATAGACTATATTAGTAATTTAATCAGCACAGAGAATGAAAATAAACACATTCTAGTAGTGGTGGATGTTTTCTCGAAACATGTTAAATTGTATGAAACAAGAAAGTGTAATACTGATGTGACTATAAATAGAGGAAAGTCAAATTTGAAGTAGGGGATGTGGTATTAGTAAGAAATTTGCAAGTTGCAAGAGGAAGTAGGGATATATGTGCTAATTTAGTATTGTCGTATAAAGGACCATATATTGTGAAAAACATCATAGGAAATAACTATGAGTTAATCAATACCGAAACAAACAAATATATAGGAAAATATAATATAAAACAATTATATAAATATAAATAATAGCATGTAATGTATATATGTTAAGATAGTTAGATATAGAAATTTAATTTAAAATTTTCAAATAAATTTTAAAATTACAAATTAAATTTGGGGAATTGTAGTGGATTATTTTTAATATAATATTAGGCTAAGTAGGTTGGGAATGTCAGTTTAGTTTTAAAAAGTCAGTTGAGTTGTAATTGAAAAATAAATGTCAATGTCCGCTATAATTGTATTAAAATACATATAAATAAAAGAGGGAAACATTAAAAGTGATTAAGTATTATCACTACAATATACATATATAGCTTTGAATGCGATACTAAATAGGACTAGTTTTTAATGTCTTGCATAGTATTGATACTTACATTTTCAAAATGTACTAATAACGACAGATAACCAAATTATTGTTAAGTAACCAGTTATTTGTTCAGGGTTCTTTTTCTGAGTTTGATTTATGACTTGGCTTTTGTTGTAAAACCAGCAAATAGTGAGGGCCTTTGTATTGATTGGTGGAGCTTTGTTAAATCAAATTGAGGATTGAGAAAAACAGTTAAAAAAAGCGATAGATGATCGTATCCTAACGTTACTAACGTTGCAATCTCTGCAGAACAGACTGTAATCGCTGTTTTGGTTAGAAGCCTAATAGAAGGTGTCCGTGTAATCAATATAAGTTAGCCCAACATGAATCATATTTCCCAAGAAAACCTCAAATATTCCATAGACGTCGTCATACTATCCGAGTAGCATTTTTTGTGTTCATCAAAAGTGGAATAATTACCAATGGAGTTCAAATTTTCTTTACTGAAGAAATCTGTTTTTGTAGAAATTAAATTAAATGTAGGGAATGATTGTACCGATACCAAGGAGAAGAAAATACACCAGTTAGTTTTACTGCTGCGTGTGTGTCTTTCGATGACGGTTCAGTTATGATGTGGAGATTCGTGTGTTTGGAGGCATACACAAATTCAGGATTAAGCAGATATTTACACATCACTCACTGCGTAACTTATTTCTTAAAGGAGATAGATGAATGGACCAGTATCTTCTGGGGATTTGCATCCTATTAAACGTGTGTGACATATTTTAGTAAGAATATACAACACATATATTCTAACTGTTCAAAACAAAAAAGGAAGTGAAGATCGTATTAATTGAGGAATGCATAAAGAACTGATAGATAGCCTTTTCTAGCAGATTTTAAGTTATGAAACCTTTAAAAAATTCAATTACTCCGCTTAATTTTATATTAGAGAGAGAATTTGACCGATATTGAGAAAATAATTGTATTTTAATTTGAGGATGCGTGTACATACTGTATAAAATAAGGTTCGCTTCATTTTTCGGAAACGAAGTTCAAGCTTAAAAAATAAAGATTTGAACAAAAATTTAGCTTACATTAAATGATAAGATAAGTGTTAGCAGATTGGTCAATAATACATATAATACCATTGGCTCTCGAAAACACATTAAAAAAAAATTCTTTTTTTCTAATAAAAGAATGTAGGTATTCGACGTTCCATTTCAATAACAAACCAATATAGGTCAACAATAACGGTTTAACTAGTTGAAAGAATAGTTCTATTAGTTTGCAAACGTTTTTGTTTATATTGATGCCAATGCGAAAACGAAACAAAATTGATCTCACTCTTTCTATTCAACGCGCTTACCAGGATTAATGATTTAAAGAAACTTATGCAATATGTTACAAGCGATAATTTATTGCCATGTTATTTGGTGGAGCGAAACCATTAGTAATAAACTTATCTCCTTTTTTACTTACTGATTTTCTATTATTACCGATAATAAACAAAAGATGACGAAAAAGTGTCTCCTGATTTGTCATATTAACACAATAGTGTCTCAAAATAGTTTAAATAGTTGTAACGGTTTCCTTGATACAGCAAGTTTTTACTAATTCAAGTAAATGTTTGTTCAATGAATTAATTATATTGCTCATATAAAATGTTTCTAGTAGTCTGAAATACTGTTGTGGGCGTTTCAACATGTGTGATATGTATATGTGATATGTATATGTGATAAGTTTTGTCATTAATGAGATACAAGATTTTTAATTTTTGTGTAATAAACCTGCTCTGACTGAATGTGAAATTTCTTTTGAAGATAAGTTTTCGTTAGCGACCCTACTGGTTGCCAAAACAAACGAAAAACAAAATGTCTCAACATTAAAAGTAGCCTTTGGAATTTTATTCTAGTTCTGCTTTCGTTTGTGTTTCAGTTCAAACTTTCCGACGAATTCACTAATGTTCAAATGCGTTTTTTGTATGGATTTACCAATAGTAATGCCTTAGAGGCCAGACATGTCTATTCCCAGTTTTATCCAAATAACTGCTTACTATGCTCCGAAACGTTTACTAATCTGCATCTTCGTTTACAAGGAACTGGAAGTTTGCTCAACAATAAATGTTGGTCAGACAACTGTTTGGAATATTCTAAATGAAAATTTATTGCAACTATATCACAATCAACGTGTTCAAGATTTGTTATCTAATGGCCAGCTTTTCAAGGCAGTGAGGTATTATGAATTTTGATAATAACCACAGACAGGCCGACAAAAATACACATGCCATAGTTGTAGCACAATTCCAACAGACTTATTCGCTCAACGTTTGGGTTGTTATTATCGATAATCATTTAGTAGAACCCCTAATCCTTCCTCCACGTCTTAACGGTGATATGTATATGTACATACATACATACAGTAAACTTCGCTTACAACGTACATGGGATATAAGGTATTATCGGTTTTAACGTACTCTATTACCTACCCCGCTCCCAGCTCTATTTAAACTAATGTTGTATTTTCCTGTTATAACGTATCTGGCTTATAACGTACACTCTTTATATAGCGTACTATATTGCACGTCCTTACATCAGCTTTCTATCGGCTATAACGTACTAGGCGCAGGTGTTCAAAGCATAAACAACTCACAAAGCTGATTTCGGAGAAACAAAAACCGTTGCTGTGTTCAATTCTGGGATGTCTATGTGCAATAATCGATAGTCACATACATATACATTGATTACATAGTCTGTAACAGTCTCCGAAGATAGAAGCCGTGTGTAGAAAAAATGTCGCAAATAAAAAAACGTAAAACACTAACCCTTCAAGAGAAATACAACATAATTAGAAAAATTGAAAGTGGTATGCAGCAAACGGTATTATGTAAAGAATTAAACTTGTCGAAAACAACTGTCTCGGGCATATGGACCTCCAGGCAGAAAATATTGCAAGAAAGTTATGGTAAATCTCTATCCATTAAAAAAATTAGAAATCCCATTCGAACAGATGTTGATAAGTTATTACTTGAATGGTTTAAAACTCAAAGATCATTGAACATGCCCATCAGCGGTCCGATTTTACAGCAAAAAGCCGAACACTTTGGAAGATTGGTGAATGGTCCTGATTTTAAATGTACTTCGGGATGGATCGAACGATTTAAGAAGCGTTACAATATTACAAAAGGAAAAATACACGGAGAAGCGATGGATGTGAATGTCGACACCGTACAACACTGGATTAAAAATGTCTGGCCCGAAATTAGAAAAGGCTATAATGATAGTGATATTTTTAATGCTGATGAGACAGGCTTATTTTATAAACTAACGCCGGATCGTACTTTAAGGTTTAAACAAGAAAAATGCATTGGTGGAAAACAATCGAAAGTGCGAGTTACGGTTTTGGTATGTGCTAACATGAATGGAACGGAGAAATGCAAACTTTTAGTTATAGGAAAATTTATGAAACCCAGATGTTTAAAAAATGTTAAAAGATTACCAGTTAGTTATAACGCAAATAGCCGAGCTTGGATGACTGCTGCGATTTTTGAAAATGAGATCAGGCGTTGGGACGACCAACTTCGCAAAAGAAAAAGAAAAATTCTCCTTTTGGTGGATAATTGCCCAGCGCATCCACAGATAAATAATTTAACAAACATTCGTTTGGAGTTTTTACCCCCAAATTGTACAGCTTCTTTACAACCCATGGATCAGGGTATAATTCACTGTCTGAAAGCACGTTACAGAAGGTACATTATCTTAGAAATTATAAAAAATTTAGACAAAGGGAAAACCGTTGAAATATCATTATTAGATGCTATAAGAATGTTAGCACAGTCATGGCAAGATGTAAGTGTTAACACAATTAAAAACTGTTTTAAACATGCCGGCTGGGTTTCAACAAATAGTGAATTTGACGAAGCAGATGATCTTCCTCTTTCGCAGTGGATAAGACAGATTGACGAAAATAATGATGACGATTGGGACATCCCATTAAGTGAATGGTTGAAAAAACATGATTTGCTTCTTCATGAAGACATTTCAAACCTCAATGACTACACTAATGTTGATTCAGAACTAATCACTACTAACGTTCCTACTGATAACGTGATAAATGAAAAAAATACAGAAATGGATGAAAGTGATAGTAAGGATGACGACTTCATTGAAGATGTTAATTGTGATAAGTTTGATCCGTTACAATTATCGAACACATTATTAACTTACCTCGAAAAAGACGACAGTGTCAGTGACGAAATATTAAATGCGATGCTTAAAGTTGACAAACATTTGCGCACGAAATGTTTAAATAAGTCCAAACAATGTAAAATAAGCGATTTTTTTAAATAATATACATATATGTATGTACATATATCATGAATGTAATAACATGTTCTTGAAAATATATTACTCTTTTGTTTCCACAATGATAGATATCTTTTTATTAGACACTTAAAGAGAGAAATTGTACTTATGTGTGGACGAAAAACGATAAGTCATTATTTGCTTTATTTCTTTTTTAACGTACTCTCGGTTATAACATACCTAAATTAACGGTCCGCTCAAGTCCGTTATAACCGGAGTTTACTGTATATCGTCATTTTCTAGAATATGAACTTGAACATGTTCTTTTGGAAAATAATTAAAAAGCGTATGTGGTTCATGCAGCACGGTGCACTTTCACATTTTGTGATCGCACGAGAGTTTTCAAAACTTTTATTCCACATTTATAGGCTTTAAGGTCTCCTAACCACAACCCACCGGATTTTTATGTGCAGGGATATTTAAAGTCTCTCGTTTATACAATCCCGATCTTAAATTTAGATCTTCAAAATGGCATCATAAAAGGCAGCAACACTCCTAGCGGATTCGGCAATCCATTGAATTGAAGACGTCGATTTGATGCTTGTAACTGTACAGTTACTGTGACTGCTATTTTGAACATCTGCGCAATGTTATTCCTTCTATTAAAATGTTTATACGAACCTTTCTACCTCGTTCTTTATTTTTTTTTGTATTATTGAAAATGTTTACATCAATTATAGGTAATTGGCATGAATCAGTGTAGGTCACTGTATTACGTCAAAAGGTTCTGTATTTTGTATGTATTACGAGCATGATTGTATCTTGTTGTTTTATTTACATCGGGGCTGTCATTATAATTGGGTGCTGGTGTATTCAATTATCCTAATTGCATTCCGTACGAGAAAATCTATTTACCAGGCAAAACAAAATTATAAACAGAAAAAGATATAGACTTGTGCTTATGTGGATGCTACTTTATTTCTATTTTTTACGGGTCCGATATTTTCCAATGTGTACAAAAATACTTATCCACCTATGTATGCATACACGGAGCGAATTATGTCGCGTCTTGACCATATAGTCAAGACGCGGTAGTTGCGTTCTGCGTGGAGCTTGGATATCGCTTGGTGTTTGGCGAAGGACTGGTTTTACGTCAGAGGCGCCGTAAGCTCACACACCCACGCAACCGATCAATACCACATCACTGCGCATCTACAAAAGGCAGAAGTAGATAACTACTGTATACCTAAGTATGTATGTATGTACATACGTATGTATATATATACCTATGTATGTCCGTATGTGTGTCGTAGCTAGAATGTGTAGTTATTCTTCGTATGTGCTTACAGTGGCGGAGGATACGCATACACGTATCCTAGTAGCTCTAAGTCTACGTGTTTACATCATCCTTTCATTCACAAAAGTGCGAGGCGCGCTTACTAATTTTCAAACGCGCAAGGGGCGGATATCGCCGTCCTTGTCGAATGGCTATTAATCATATTTCGGTGGTGTAGAATTATTTCTGTGGATTATTTTTACGCAGCAATTTGCGTAACAAAGAAGTTACTTAGAACGGGAATGAATGAGGAGAGAAACTACGTCCTATCTAATATAAAATATCATAAATATGAAACAAACACCAGATGCATTTTAATGTACAGACGGTAGCTATTCGTTTTAAAAGTGACTAATCTCAAATCTAATTAGTCTATTGATTTAGTTTCAGGAGATGTGCTTTGTGGTTTATATAGGAACAATTATACTTTTTTCATCTGCATTAGTGTCCTTCCTAGTCACTATAAATGAGTATCTTTACTACGAACAATTGCAAATTCTGTCCGACTATCTTGCTGGAGCAAATATTTCAAATTAAAACCACTTGAAATCTGAAACTTTATTACTTTAACATTTTTTTGTCTATATCACAAATTAGATAAAATTATTTTGCTTTTTCGTATATAAGAACTCCACCGCATTCATTAATTGAAAATATTTAATGCAAAGGTACATCTCACTTTTAGATCTTAGGGTGCCTAGCAAATATATAAATAATATTATATTTATTACCTATCTGTTTGTGAAATTATTGATTTTTCAGTCATTCCAAATTACTGAAAAGAAGTCAGTTAGAAAAGATTTCCCCTCTACGAAACTATTTGAATTATAAAGGGACCATATCTCTCTCCTTTTTCAAACTCAATATAAAAGTTAAACACTATCTGAATCAGAGAGCACCAGACAGTTAACCGCTAGTTTGTGGTTTACAGTGACGGACGGGTTAAATAGAGTTCCAGTTAGTTTGTCATGCTTAAGTCAAAAGACGATGCAAGCAACTAAAGCAAGTTTGGTTCAAGGTTCCATATATCAGAACCCTTTTCATAAGTACTGCCTAATAATCCGAAATACATTTGATTTAACATCATAAGAATGAAGCCTGAGACCTTTATCTCGAGGGCTTAATTTTCTGTCGTAGGAGAAAATTATGAACAATAAAAATAGTCGTTAGTTTATCAAGGTTGACTTATAAAGCAATATTATAAATTATTCACTTTTACATTTTTTAAGAAAATAGAATCATATTACCCGTTTACTATATTTAGCAGCCCTTGGCATTCGAAAATCAAATAGTGGATATGATTTTTATTTGTGACAATTTTCGATCAGATATTAGCTTTTAAATTGCTACAGTTTTCCAGGACAATTTTATAATAATTAAAAAAATATATAGTACATTCAATGAGAGATATTCGCATTTGGCATTAATAGTCAATAAAAGCGGGCAAAATCAAACATTTTACGATTTCTTAGTGTGAAATCTTTTAGGCGTGTTCTACATGTAACGCAACTTCTGAGGAGTTGTTCTGACACATACTTCCGCAAATAAAGATATCATCTAACGGTAGAAAGTATGTTAAGTATCCCATAAAATTCCTATTCTGCAGAAGTAGGATCATAAGAAAAAGTTTATATTTGGTTCAGTGATATCTGTGATATTCAGGAAAAGAGAATTTACGAGATAGAAATAAATTTCCGACTAACATTGTAAATACAAATAACTTGCTAAAATATTTTTGTCTGATATGTTTTATGAAAAATATTTCAAAACTCCACATAGAAAGTATAGGGGATACATCAATTATTATGTTAATTGTTTATTGTTAGTAAAAGTATCTAGAAACTAATTTCTTAATCTATTATAGTAAAATGACCAAGAAAATATCACATTAATATATTCAGTGCGTTCGTCAAGAAGCAAACAAAAGAATTCAAGGATTTTAGGTTTCCGTTGTAAGTTTGAAATATGCAAGGTATCTCAAGACACAAATTCAGATTTTTTATTTATGACAAGACAAATATTTATGGTGGTTAGATAAAGAAATTTTGAACAAAAATTAATTAATTAATTAATTAATGTTGAAGCTTTTATGTTTTAAATCCGTTTTATCTGCAAAACATGCACGACATAACGAGTATTGACATTTGTTTTGTTTTCATTCTCATTGTTAGAAATTATTCTATTTTGGTAACTATGTATTTCCCGTTAGCAGGTAGTGTTTACCCTTTTTGTTAGGCGAAAGCTGTATGATCGTGGATTTATAGCGTACAGAGTAACTGCATTACCGGTATTTTGTGAAAAACCGAAAAATGAACACAGAATTAAAACATTTAAATCTTGTGCGTTATTGGATTCGGACATAGAATGCCCTGTCAGAAGGAAGCGGTTCAGTTACTTAACAATAATTTCGAAAAGAATAGATATTTATTATACCAGGGAAAAAGTACTAGATTTTAGCACGAGGTTGTGTTTGCCTCCCAACGTGAAAAACGACGATTTAATATGATTTCAACTCGAGAAAATTCCACTATAGCAGGCATTTCAAAACGTTTAAGGAACATGGTTGCCGGCTGGTATGCGTGGTTATGCAATGCAATACACCCAATAGGTGCAGATGTCACAACTGTCATGTTGACATTTCCGAATTCTTACTTATATGTACAGCGGTGGACTTTTTAAAGTGGACACCTTTTAGTTGCTATAGTATTTTTTTTATTTTTATGTATTGTAAATATGGTTTCAATCAGTGGCGTTTTATATAGAATTTTTTTAATTAAAAGCATTTAAAGGCAGGCGTAATACTTGAAACTTTATTAATGTAAAAGTGAAATATGAACTAAACAGCAATAAAAATATAGTCAGTATTTTGTAGACCCACCGTGAGCCACAATTGTATGTTGCAGTCTTTTCCTCATTGATCCTATTAACGATCGCATATCGTAGTTTTGTCGAACTGCTTCCCATGCATTTTGTATTTCCTGCCAAAGCTCTTCGGTGTTAGCGGTCTAATATTTCTAGTATGATAAATTCGTTTTACCATGTAAGCCCAGACATTTTCGATGGGATTCAGGTCTGGACTTTTGGCAGGCCATGGGAGAACATCTACATGGTTTTCGTTACACCAGGTTCTTATAATGTTGGCTGTATGGATTGAACTATTATCCTGTTGGTAAACAAAATTGTCATGGAACATTGTCACTGATGGTAGCATAATATTTTCCAAAATATCTCGGTATCGGAGAGCCGTCAGGGTGCCTGGAATTCTGTGGCATACACCAATACCATCTGCGCTAATCCAACCCCAAACGCTTACTGAAAACCGTCCACTTCGGTTCAGAGAATGAATGTAATTTCAATCGTATCTGGTATTGCGGGGCCGATACACGCGAAGTCTACCGTTGTAACAAGACTGAAATGTTTTTTTGTCTGAAAATATAACTGACGTCCAGAAATCTTGGTCGCGGTTGATAAATTCATTAGCAAAATTTAACCTATTTTGCTTATTAACTTCTGTTAGAAATGGTTTCCTTGTGGGTGCATGGATACCTGCTTCTTTTAAACGTCTACGAGCTGTTTTGCTGCAACCGGGAAAATGAGTTTCAGCACAGGCATTAACAGATGTTGTAAACGGATTTTCCAATACATATTGAATTAAAGCCTGATCTTCTTCCTCATTAGAAATCTTTCTAAGTCCATTAGGTCTGGCCCTTTTCTCTGTCCGCTGTTCAGTTTGCCAAATGGTTTTAATTTTAAAAACACATGATTTGCTTACATGCATATGCGCCGCTATTCTTCGTAAAGACCAATTGTCTTCTAATTTAGAAATAATAACAGCTCTTTCAACATTAGTTAGTTGTGGCATTTTGTACAAATTATCGTAATAACACGTATAAATAAATGAGTGACACTTCCGTCAGTTGTGTCACTTTGACTTATACCAATGTCAGTGGACTAAGTACTTGTTACACTGGGTACATTAGGTGTCCACCTTGGGGAGTCCACCATAGTACATATCCAGAAGTGCTCTCTTTCTTCCCTAGAAAAAAGTTGTTTCCTAGAAAGTGACACTTCGTTACCTGCCAAGAAGGATAAAATGTCAAACTTGTTTAATGTCACAGAAAAATATCATTTTTCATACGAAAAAATATTTTCTTTTAACTACTATATAAATTGATAACATTGTCATTATTGGACAATTGAAAATCTTTATTAGTTTGTGGAGTTTTATGCATTGAATCTTCCAAAAATGGACGTATGTTGTGATATAGAGTTCCCTAGAATTAACTTCTCCCAATTATTTCTTGTAAACATACTTAAAGAAATGAAGCATACATCATTTGATCAGCGAATTTAAAGGATTGAGTCTAATGCAAAAGAAACTACCTATAACAATTAATGATTTCGAAAGTTTGTAGAAGAATCTTTTTAATTTTCATAGAATTTATTTACCAATGTAATGCATATTTGTATTAGACTTCTTCGTAAATTAGCTACTGTTCAAAACATTGAAACAAAATTCTCTGTTTAAATATATTTTGTTTGTTTGTTTGTGTAGGTATATACCTATGGAAAACATTTTCTGTTGTCAGAAGAATATTCACAACCAGCGGCTTATTACTTCTAACATAACCTTTGACATTTTGAGGTACAAAACATGCTTTTATTTGAGGTCTATTATTATTTCTAATTCCTTTTCTTTCCGAATTTCACAGTAAAAATGTATTTATCCGGTATTTGTTTTATTGTCGCATATTGATTTATTAGGCCAGCTTTGCAATTATCTTTTAATGGCAAATTTTTAAAGAATATTTTTGTAATTGCTATAAGTAGTCTTTTAATGACATCCGTAGGTATAGCATTTATGTGCTATACTTTTATCATGAAATTTTATTTATTAAAATGTCAGTAATTTATTCGGTTGATATAATTTTTTACGGAGACAGATCCCTCTTCGAAGTAATGCACGATTCTAGCCTAATTAGTTTAAGGTTGTTAAAATTCCAGAAATACGTTGATATTCAAAACTATAGGTTTGTATAAAATTCTGTGTACTTTGAAGATAATTGGGCCTTAACGTCATTATAAACAAA
Source organism: Popillia japonica (assembly GCA_004785975.1). Lineage (NCBI taxonomy): Eukaryota > Metazoa > Arthropoda > Insecta > Coleoptera > Scarabaeidae > Popillia > Popillia japonica. The sequence goes on from SMLS01073918.1 coordinate 24,699, forward strand.
ATACTTTATGTGGAAATATTTTTTTAGAATCATACTTCTTCGTAAAATAATTATATTTTTATCGCAAAAATATAAATAATGTTATGTAGGTATATAAAAATATTGTTATAAATGAAACGTATCATTGCCGCTTCTCACTATCAGACAATGAAGCACATTGCTCGAACGTGTCTTCAATCTTAATATTCAAAAATCTGTTAATAAGCTTCCAGATTACAGCACGGCCTCCACTATTGATACAGTGTAAAAAATAGCTGCATCATTACCTACAAGAAAATGTTTCTATACCACGGCTGAGTACTTTCCAGATTGTTATATTATTAAGATTCACTGACGTATTTTTTTTCTTATAGAGGAAACGAAATATTTTAATTGGGGTCCTAGAGAAGATAACATCATTGTAAATAATACAATTTGAAAACCATAACAGATAGAATAGTCCTCCCCTGGACTTTCTTGTAGAAAATGTCCTGTTCTACAAACAAGCTTTTACGAACTTTTTGATAGCTTGCGCTGTTGAGGCTTCGCTTGCAAAAGAAGCAAATAAAAAAACCTTACTTTTTCCGAAGATACCACCTTTGTAAATAGTACAATTTGAAAACCATAGCCGATAGAATAGTGTTCTTTTTTTATAGAAAATTTTATACTCTACAAAAGAGACCTTGCAATTTTTTTGATAGCTTGCACTGTTAAAGCTGCGTCTGCAAAAAAGTAACGCTGTCGTGATATATTTGCTTCTTTTGCAGATGCAGCCTCAACGGTGCAAAAAAATTTCAGACCTTTTTTTGTAGAACACAAAAAAGTCCAAGAGAGCATTATTTTATCTGCTATGGTATTCAAGTTATACTATTTACAGAGGTGTGATAAGTGCTGATTTTAGCTGTGTTACCTCTGGGATCACTTACGCATTCCTAATAAAATATTTCGATCTTTCGATCAGTATCTTTGCATTATGTTATTGACGAAGCCTAGAGATCAACACGGATTTTGCTAACTGCATAATAATAATCACTATCAAGTAAATAAATATTGCAGTTTCCAATTCTTAAAATATATCTCTTTTAGAATTTGTCCCAGTTAATAATCTTCGCGATTTTTAAACTAATAATCTTATTACATACCTAATTGATATAATTACCTTAATTCTCGCACCATTTAAACAGATAATATGTAAACGAATCATTTCCGCACAGTATTTTCAAATATCAAGTAGAAAATACAAATGCGGGATTAATTTAAAAAAAAAATCCTAATTTAATAATCATGGTGGTCAAAATCCTACATTTACTTGGATAAGAAACTACTGAAACGGAGTCACAACGTATGATTATTACTAAATGTATTTTATCGATCTGTTTATGTCTGAAGAGTAAAAGATCCAAAGACAAGAGTAGACTTTCTATATAACGACTTTCAATATAGGTCAGTCTTTCGGATTCATATTAAGCCTTTATTAAATTAGTGTGTATGCTTCCTTTGCAATATATGTAGTTAAATCCTAACCGCTCGTAAACTTACAACTTAACAGTATACAACTGTAGAACTAATTTAAAGCTAAACATCACCGATTTTTTTCGTATAAATTCACTTCCCGTAATGGTGCTTGTGTCTGTATTCTAGTTGATGCTTACAGCTTTAGTTGAGATGTTATATTCCGTTAAATTCTAAAATAATGTAAACGTCGATAGTGTCAATCAAGTTAAAGGGGGAAAAAGCGGAGGAGCGGATATCATTCCATTATTATTGAACGCCTTCCTTGAGCCGATAAAGATTTTACTTCGAACAAGGAGAATTTGAGCGAGGCATTTCGCGAATGGAACAACAAGTGGAAATTATGAATGGGTATGTAAATGGGTATGCAAATGAATGAATGAAATGGCAAACAGGACCCGAAATACGCGGCGAAAAGGTCGAATTATGAACGCCATGAACGGAGACAGAGTAACGGAACACGACAATTCTTGAGGAGACTGTCGCGCTTTCTAACATTATTTATTCATTAGCATTGTGGCGACTGGAAACGTGGTGAGGCATACTTCCAGCCATAAGAATAGAGATGCGATTAAAGTTCATTTCAATTTAAATCGATCGATCAAATATGACTTTTCATTATCTGGGAATTATATCTAACTCTGATGTGTAAAAGATGGAAATAGATTTACTCAAAGTCTTACATTCATAGTTTTCTAAATTGTATCTTTAAGAGATACAATTTAGAGCTCAGCTTAACTTGGCTTTAGCCTTTGAGAGATATTTACGTCATTATCTTTCGAAGCGAAGACTAAAACTGGCAACTAAATTAAAATATTATTCAATAAAGTTGAAGAATATTCTAAACGCTGTCCATGTTTAAATGTCGCAGCTTATGACTACAGCTCAAATAAAGCGTTGCTTCTATAAAGTGGAAGTGTGTTAGATATACCATCCGTGATTTACAGAAGCAGGAAATCAATAAGCTATAAGTAAATGAAATTGAGAATCCAAAATACTGCAATGGTTAGGTCTTGTTCAACAGATAGAATACAGCCAAGTAAAAGATGCTAATAGTGGGCCTATGACATAATATTAAGAGGGATGCTTCGAAAGACACAAATAATCTAAAATACTACTGGAATATCTGAATACAAGAATGATATAGAGATAGTCTTGACGGCATCAACATGCTGTAGCAATAGACGGCCCCAGCTCTAAAATGAAGAACACTTGAATAGGGAAAGATATAAAAACCAGTCTGGGTGTTGTATGTTATAGACTTTGTAACTACATTTTCCCACCCTAAGTAATATTGCACCACTAATTGTACTTCAACTGCAAAATGAATATAAGCTAGCATTCAATTCCCTTTACTTTGGTATACCACTAAAAGAAAGCAGTCACTGTACTACTGCGACCACCGAGCTTGCAAATGTATTATTATCGCCCTGGTTACTGAAACTCGTCGGCTTTCTGTTGACTGTTTGGTATGGTACTGCTTTTGTGCTCAACTTCTGTTAGCGAGGAATTCCCGAATGTAAGTGCTAAAATGTCGGTATAGTCAGCCTTATATCAAAATCGTGACATTTTTGGTCATCGCCGTGGTTGAATTTACTTTCGTTCAGATTTCGTTTTGGGATTTTAACATTTTAATGTCAATTTGTTTCGACATATAAAAATTTTTTGGTGCTAATTTCCGCATAGCTGAAAAGTTAGTACATATATGTACGGATGCATAAAAATAAGTATTAGATTACGGTACACGGAATTTTGTTCGCAAATTAAATTAAGTAAAGAATAGCTTTAAGTGCAAATTTTATTTTTAAAGTCGAACATTAGTACTATATTGTGATGAAGTAACGAAATATTTTACCTTTTCGGTTCATTACCAAGTCGGCAGAGAAATATTTTAACATGAAAGCTTATTTTTCAAGCTAAACGTATTTTTTTGTAGTACAGTCCCTAAATATGAACTCGATTAAATAAAAATGAACGTGAAGGAAAATTCCAATTTAAAAATGATGTATTTTCTTTAGTGAAGTAAGTCGCAACGGAAAAAGCGAACTTCAAAATCATAATGTCAAGGACTGTACAGAGAAAGTAAGAGGACTATTTTTTTAATCTATTTCCGACTTTCTTCTCTCTATCATTTATGTACATTTTCCTCACCTCGGTATATTCGCTATTTCTACCGTTTCTTTATCTCAAACATTATTAAATATGCATGAAGTACAGTTCGTTTAGAAATGTCTATGGAGTAACAATATTTATATTGCAACCTGTATTTTACTTGTGAAACCTGTGCGAAGTATTTCTGAAATCTCCATCTCGTGGTTCTGCAAATATTATGCGTCCTTGAAGGTTAAAATTTGTACACAAGTAACATTATTTTTGACTCCAATACGATCTCCCTAAACAATTCTGGTTTATACATATTTATTTGCGGACAAGTGCGGAGATGAGAAGAACAGAAGAAGAGAAGATTTAGAGACATTAGGCTAGATGTAGGGTAGATTTTTATTTTTTTTTTGAATTTTGATTTGATTGTTTAAATTTAAATAATTAATTTTGTGTGTTTTATTTCCGGAATAATTTTAAAAGATGATATTATTTGTTTTATTATGTATTATTATCTAATTATTGGATGTTTCTAGATTTAACTTGTGTGTATTAAATTTTCTGAATTGGATGTGTTCACATGGCAATTCATACAGTTTTTTTACATTTAATTTATGCTTTAGAGTTTGTAGATTTTCTATGTATCTTGTAATTTTTGATTGTGCATTTAGCAAATCATCATGTGTGCATTTAGCAATTTTGATGTTAGTGTTTTGTAATTTTTCGCGGTTCTTGTATGGGGGTTTTTCGCCGATGGCCCGGTTGTTAAACGTTTTCCCCACAAGGTAGTTTTTTCTTTTTTTTTTTTGAATAAAATTTGTTTAACGTAATATTTCTATTGGTTTATTTTTTTATGTCGTTTTTGCATTGCCGTCAACCCATCAAATGTTTATTCATAAATATTCCTTAAGAAATGGTCTTTAAATGGTGTTTAAAGTGATGTTTAGAGAACAAGTAATGGATTAGTCAACCGGGTTTAGAAACGTTAATTTGATTATTTTTCGTGCAAGCCACAGCAATATGTATGTATGTCAGGTGTAGAATCCATCCCGAAACCGCTGGTCGCATTACTTGCGGATGGCCCTGGATGGTAGGATTGCTTGGGTCTCTCTCTTTTACTGTTTCAGCACCTTCTCAACGAGTGTGGCGATCTTCTGCCAGTAGTCGTTTCCTGATAGCATTATTTGCACGACATTGTTAATTTCAGATTTTGCACCTTTCTTGAACACTAAATGCGGGAACGCCGATGATTTTATTGATAAATTAATTATCATAGTTAAAGGTTTGGCAAAAACCGTTCCGTCTGTGTTTTACAGAGTGAACGCAGTTTCTTGAATTCATTCTGATTGTAAGGCTTTGTTGTAACAGTGTATTAGGTTTGTAATATGATTTACACTTAATATTGGCGATTATTTCTGGTGTAAGCCATGCCGGCTCACGGGCCTTCTCATAGGTAGAAGAATATTTCGGAACAAATTTAGTAATAAAATTTATCTATTGCATTATTAACACTCTCGATCTCCTACAAAAAGAACCAATCCATGTTGAGATTGTTGATAATCTGCACGTCTGCAGTAGTACCGCAGATTTGAATTAGTTGGAAAAGTTAAAGATGAAGTGGGATATATGTATAGCGTAGACAGATGCGTTTCTCCTAACCAAGCTGGGATTGAATATTAGAGAAAATATAGCTAATCTTATAGAGTTTGGCAAAGTTCAACTGAAACAGCACAGTACTACAAGTGGGCTGGGTCACGCCGGGGTCAATTCGGGTAATTAGGCAACGAAGAAATGAAATGCAATCACCGTAAGACCCCTGCCGTCTTGAAGAGCACATCATCATACAGTATTCTGTGATTTGCACGTTCGATGATGTGGGCGTGGCGAATAGTGCCAGTCAAAATGTCTGGAACATTGTGTCAACCGCGCCAACCAAGGTACTACATATAAATAAAATACTGGCACTTTACTTTTGGCTAGTAGTATAACGGGTCATCGAGTTCGCTCCGCCTTCGTGCGCCGTGATGACTCACTGTTTCAGTTGAACTTTACCAAGCTGTACATGCTAGTCGTTCAGCTTGCTGTGCTTTAATAAATCAACATATCCAATTGGGCTAAATTGAAGAATAGCGGCGAAACTCCGATTTTCATAATTTTTGGTATAACGTATCCTTGGGCCCTAAAACGATAGAAAATGCAAAAATTTTAGCGCGGACGCATCTATTTTCACTAGAAAAAAATAATAAAGGTGACGTTATTTTGAGGTTAGATCGGACATTTTATGTAAAGTGCTGCCTTTTACAGGACAATAATATAACGTATAACCATGTATAACGCATCCTTGGATCTAAAAACGACAGAAAATGCGAGAAAATTTGTGCGGAAACGTCGAATTAAGTATAAAAAAACATTAGAAACATATTACTTTTAATGCAGGGCAGCCATATACGACGCTAGTTTTGCGCATGCGCCGCCGGCAAAACTAGCGGCGTATATGGCTGCCCTGCATTAAAAGTTTGGTTTGCGCATGCGCCGCCGCCGTGGCGCATGCGCAAGAGTACTGTGTATGTAGCAACCATGCATTGAAAGTAATATTTTCGTTGCGCATGCGCAAAACTACTTCTACATATGGCTACCATGCACAAAAGTAATATTTTACAATTTTTTTTTATACTTAATTCGACATTTCCGCACAAATTTTCGCATTTTCTGTCGTTTTTACGTCCAAGGATGCATTATACATGCTTACACGTTATATTATTGTCCTGTAAAAGGCAGCACTTTACATTAAATGTCCAATCTAACCTAAAAAATAACGTTACTTTTATTAATTTTTCTCACGAAAATAGGTCCGTCCGCGCTAAAATCTTTGCATTTTCTATCGTTTTAGGACCCAAGGATACGTTATACCAAAAATTATGAAAATCGGAGTTACGCCGCTATTCTTCAATTTTGCCTCTAATTGTAAGTAATAATTATATTTACAAGTCTGCACTAACGAACGCACTCGCAGTAGCACGTGGTGCGTGTATACCGAGGAAGTGTGATTAAAAATATAAATAGTATGTAGATAATGTATGTTTGTGATTATTTGTGTTAGTATGAATATATTCCACCGCTGATTCCCTCCTATTTTTAGATATAATTAGAAACATCTCTGATAGATTGTTAATTATTTTACATTTGGATAAGTGCCTGTAATAAATTCAAGATCGCAAGGAGTAAATATGTATGTTACATGAATGTAACATAGATACGATTATTTTAGAAACGGTCCAACTTTAGTGTGGTTACCTTTTAATATTTAAATTTCTATATAGTTTACGTAAATTTTATACAATATGTATCCGTTAATTAAATAAAATTATATTATTATTAATTTGCATTACAATCCTCTTTTTTTTATAAAAAAACGGAAACGATTGCATTTGAATTAGTTATTCGAAATGATTGAATACATAGAGAATAAAAGTATACCGTGTGTCAAATGAATATTGTCGGAGAAATAAATAGTATAAAACTAATATCACAAGAAAGGTAAATCCAAAATAATTACGATCATACGTATATTAAAATAATTTTTCCTTTAATAATTACCAAATTTTCTTGAATCCGGACCTGACACGTGTGTACAAGAAAAAAATGGACGCTGCAAAAATTTCTAATAAACATAAACAGATATTTTTTATCAAGTTGAATGATATATGTAAATAAATGCTCTACTCGATGAATGCATTTGTTTACGAAGCAGCTTTGCTGCTCCATGAATTGCACATGTGGTCTTTTCACAAATAGTCTATTATAACAAGGTCACACAATTACTACAGATTTTATTCATTTCGACCAGTTCTTTTTTTTTCGTAAGAACCAGTTGTTTTTGTTTCTTTCATTACAGAAACTTTCAATATTAAAGTACAACGACATATCATTACCTAATGATCTGGTAATTAATAATTTACTATTTGAGATCGCGTTCGTAGTTAGTAGTTTTTTTATTTTCAAATAATTCGTGGTATTTCGACCCACACATTTATTGATGTCCTATGTTGGGATGAACTCTGATGGATATCTTGTGGGTTTTTATCGGCTCAGTGATAAATATTATGGTAATTCAGCACACCATTTTTTGTGAGGCAGTATTCATCGGTAAACAGGATTACGCATCGAAGATTTGGAGGACGAGTTTCTGTTTGACGAAACCATTCACAATAGGTAACCCGTCGAGGAAAATCATTGTCTGATGGACGTTGGGTTTTCTGTACGTAATACGGGTGCAGTAAAAGATTTTATTCTGAGTCTCCGAAGATTAAAATTATGTCCATGTACTCAGTATTCGTATAATTTGCCATAATGTACACATAAGACAACGAATGCCTGTGAATGACTCAACGTTCTGCCTGTGTTGCCCACCCATTTATGTATGAATTGCGCTCGAACAACAGGGCCGGAGTGAAATTGAAGAATATTATTTTCTCGTTGCATACCCTGCGTGTGTAACTGTGAAATCAAGCTACCAATGGAAAATGAAATCAATGAATTCTGTTACTATTAAATACATACTACTATATATGTAGATCTGTCGCTGGCAGCATTGATTACTGTTATTTAATTTTGATTTTGACGTAGTTTGTATTTGTTTAGTTAAAAAGCAATTCAACTTGATTAATACATTTCTATAAAATCTAATGAATGTATAGCAAAATTTTAATATGAAAAGTAATTATGTGAAATCATATTAAAACTTCAATAATTCAAACTAATGAAAAAGCTATTCTACATTACTCAATAATTTTCACAGTTGAACGTACTGCTTCTGACGTATCTATGTTTAATTATTTGAATATGACGCAATGACAAACATTATTAAAATGACAATTAATTTATGTGAAATACCAAATCAATTCATCACTTTAGAAACAAAAAATTATATGTATAAAATTTATTACTGCACTATTTCAAAAATATAGGGACAAATATTACTTATCTGCTATATACGCACAAATAATTTAGTTGAGAAGTCGACCATTGTATACTGTAGTAAAAAAAATAATAAAACTTCTAGAATATCCTGCTACTACATAGGAATAAAATAATTCTAGAGTTCCAGAATTGTTAGATTTTATATATTAGAAAATTAAAGGGAGCAGTGAAATAGAAAAATTGAAATTTAATTATACTACTAGAGTAGACTCTCGACATGGATTTCCTTGATATGGAAGTCATACCAGATAATAGGTACATGTTGAAAATTTCATTTTGTTTAAGTCAAGTCAATATCGCTGTTGTTTGACGAAATAATAACTGAAGTACCTACGGTTTCTAAAACTGTACTAAAGTAATTAACCAGTACACAATAAAAAAGAAAAACGAGTAAAGAAATAATTACTATATACATAGTCATGAATTTAGCCGAAAGACTAAAAAAATGCGAATTGGCAGCTTTGACAAATTATGTACATACTTTCCAAAGTAATACTGTTTACACTGAAATTATTCCGTAGGCGTATCGCAAAACAAGGATCCGAAATGATCTTAATTAGTTGTATGTCACGGAATTGTATTTGTAACTGTAAATGTAAACTTACAATCAACAAGTAAAAAATTCGTACTTAATGATTATTTAATAAGCATGTACAACCTCAATACTAGCAATATCCGGAGTTAATACTTGACATTAAATAAAAATTAAAATAAGCTTTTCCAGTAGGCGAAAAGTTGTACAAACCAGACACAAGCAAAGCATTTTTTTCTGTATCACTTCATCATTGGCCAAAGTGAGGGCGGTTTTTTGGTGGTGAAACGAATGACAGTATGTAAATTTTATGTAATCATACTCATGCAAATAAATGCAAATTAAATAACGTAAAAAGAACGTGATTATTATCGCTCATGATATGCTGGTGTAACTTGCTGGTGAACAGCAACAAATCATTTACACTGGAAATTTTAGGAACTAAAGCTTTGTATACACCAAATAAATTGCGTTTTATGCTTTTCAAAAATGCTTTAAACATGACCATTTGCTTTTATTCCTGCAGCAGATATACATATCTACATAAAATTTCATAAAATATGCATTAAAATTTACAAAATACATAACGAATTTAGAGTATGGAAAAGCATCGTGATCAAAAGAAAGGAAATACTGCTGCTTTACTTTCGTTAACGTAGCGGTGGATTTATGTTGATTGAGAAAGCTACTCTAAATGCCTTTCAGGTTTAGAAATTCTAGCTAATGTTTTGGTGATCGTATATAGTGTATACGAGTAAATATACGAGTAAATTCTTAAACATAGTGATATGCAGACGATCTATCTTTGTTGTCCACTTACAATGTCTGTTTGATATTTGATTATTGTTAAAAATACCTTCTTTTCGTGTAAACTTATAGGTACCCAAATTTGTGACACAAGATTTGTGACTTTATCGAACATTTTAAAAGTAAATATTATAAAGTAGACAACACAAATTCCTAACGCGGATTCCTGAAACAGTTGGATTTGTAGTAAATGTGTACGCTAATGATAATAAATGGGGTTGCTTACATGTGCGAGAATATTTATATTTATTTTTATATACATGCTTGCGTGGTTTTCCATGCATACCCTTTATCGTATCACCGTATCATCGTATTCCGAGCATACTTTCTATATATTTCCTGGCCTATTGTCTCCTAAACGTTTTGTCGCAGTTGGTTCCATAAACCTAAAAAAATCCCAGTGCTGTAGTACGTCACGTGGTACAGTAAATCAACATACGGAGGCAATTTCGTGTACTTTTCCTTTATTTAAATATAGACGGAGTATGCTAGTAATGAAGAGTATAATCAAATAGTAAATGTTAAGCACTATCAATTATAAATTTGCAAATGACAACTGAAATAAATGAATTTGGGTCTTTCACAATTGGTGGCGACTAGTTTGTATTTCAAATTAGCTAGGTATATGTACACCCTTGAATCTTTAAAACAATTATGAAGAAGATTAAATAGGATGTGATTATAGACTTTACCCTTCCCAACCTAGCTCTTGCAAAGATCATAAAACACTTACAAAAGTGTTTAAGACAATATCAACATAAAGTAAGTAAGCGTTCGTGTAAAGCTAATTTTTATGACAATTAGTAATCAAGTAAGTGTCCCTAATGTCAAAACTAAATGTTATCATAGGATATATTTTAAATTATTGTACCTAGCTTTTTCATAAATTAAGTTAATAACACAAAATTAAACGAAATGCTTGAAGAATGCGATTTTACTGTATTTAGGTATGTGAAATACCGGCGAATTACAATGGATTTGAGAGGAGGGCTCCTCGAATGAAAGCCTACCGCAATTTGACAGATTTGGCTACTAGCTACGATTTTTCTTTGCAAATAATGGCTCAGATAGAAATTGAACCCGAATGAATAGCCAGTATATTATGGACAGATAAAACGCATTTTGCTACGAATGACGTGTAGAATCTGGTGTGCAGAAAATCCACAAGAACTCGTTCAAAAAGGTCTTCATCTCCAGAAAGTCACCGTTTGGTGCGGAAAACTGCATCATGGAGAAGTCGTATCTGTACGTACTGTAAACAGTGAACGCTACTTGCAAATGTAATTAAAAACATCAATTTTATGCGAGATGGAGCACCACTGCACATTTTCGGATCAGTCAAAGAATTGCTAACCAACTTTTTTCTAAATTGTGTGTGAAAAGGTATGGAGCAAATTGGTGCAGTTCAACCAGAAATTGCGCGTATTACATATACAATGAATCTCTATTTAAAGTAACAGGCGGCGGGTGTCGCAGAAAACGTAGCAAAAATGCTGTTTGAATGGGTAAAGAACCTACAGCTTAAAAGTGTAAATGAATGCTAAGATTTTGAGTTATAATATACTAACATATAGTTAATGATTCATTAGTAATTTATATTATTAAGAGAGCTTTCCCTTAAATAAAAACGATCTTATAAAGCTTTGCATTTAATTATTCCGTTAATATATCGCTAACGTATAGAGATAACTGCATTGGAGAGTATTAATGTAATTAAAAGCTTCATAGATTTAGAGTAACAATGGCATAGATCCAAGAACAGATTCTTGTGGGACGCTAATGTTTACTATCTACTTGTTGCATCAATTGTTTTTATAAACGGAGTTGGTTGATTATTATTCACTTCGTAAATTAAGTATTATTAGTTGCTCTTCTAAGTAGTAGGTATGTACCTACAAAAATTGTGATAATTCTTCTAAAATTCCGCTACAGCTCTGTCAAATGTTAACTTTACCTAGGTATAGGAATTATATGTATATATATCTATAGCACCATTACTTACAAATGTTTAAATAATGTTTGTGTGGCGAAGATGTACTTATGCTACCTAATTGTCAATCAATTATATTGAATAAAGAAATACTAAGTTTATAAAAACTAATAAACTTAACAAATTATGTCTATATTTGTATTTTGTTTAAAAATTGTCACAAATCAAGTTAATATAAAGTTAATAGTTAACTAGAGACACATTGTACAATACATTTGCAATATGAATTAGACCTATGTACTTTAAGTTATTAACTGAGGCGAATACGCATATCGCACTTACACGCAACGATTTGTATATAAACCATATATCTTTCATCAAAGAACAAGCAACACTATCCTCATAAATCTACTTGATTAATTACCAATACATTTACTCTTTCTAAATGTAGTAGCAGCACTTATACCTTATTAATTATAACTTGCAGAATCGAACAAATTCATTGATTTCGTAGGTATTTATAAAAGCGCCTTATTATTACACAACGTAGCAAAACGAGTGATACAAATTTCAGATATTTATCTTTAATCATTAAAATGGTAGCTAAGCACTCAAGCGGAAAAGGTCAGCTTATTTTAAGAACAATGGTAAGATATAATAATGTCGAAACGTTTATAAAACGTGCATATCTACGTTTTATCCTAATGAATTGCTTTAATCACACGCACCTCATTCACATTAATAAAAACATTTAGAAGATCAGCGTAAGCTTAATGTCAAATATTTTTGTATGGAAACGACGGATTCCTATTTTCTTTTAGCAATAACTAATATTTCCTAGATCTTTTTTACATTACTCTCTTGGCTGAGTTTCTTGAGCTTAGTTACGATTGAATTTTTTTAAATAATGGACAACTGAAATATTTGCTATTGACAATCATATCACGTAGATACACATCACCTCAGGAATGTAGATCTGTAAAAATGTGGACACGCTTTGCATGCAGTGAAAAATGAATTGCTATTAGACAGCCAAATTAGAGACAGTTTTTGTTCTGCTAAGTTCGCTATAGTTTCGGAAAAGTTAGAGCCCACTTCTGTCGAAAACTGTGTGAGTAAATTAATATCGGATCATAATTCTCTTCACAATGTTTTAAAAGAAGAAGCTAGACTTGCACAAAAATTTGATTACATCTACATGTACATCTCGTTTTGAGCTAGATAATCATATTGGAATTTAAAAGAATCCGCTGAAATTGTCATACGTCAGAAACAGGCAGCACTTTTACCAAATTGTGATTGTTTCAGTAATGTTATTCATAGGAATCTTAGCATAATACTACGGCGATTTTTTCCCGCATCTGAAAGGATTTTGATTGGGGTCTGCCGTAATGGACTATAATAAAATTTAATTGGTATGGGTTTTAATTTTAGCTTAAGAAATTATTTGCGTCGGCAACTTTTGTGGAATATGTATCTGATTCAGGGCTCAATATTGGGACCTACTCGTGCTAAAAACTAATACTGAGAAACGCGTGGTAGTACGATTTCACCTACGATCACTTGATTTTATCTCCACTTTAAAAGAGATTTCTGTAGATGATGAGAAACTTACTTAGAGCAGTTTTGTTAAGATTTAGGATTGAAACCCGATCAACATATTGTTTTAGCTGGCGTCAGATTATTAAATTGCTAAAGAAAAATTTTCATCACAAGCCCATATTTTGAATTTATGAGTTGTATTCGTTAGCTTTATGAACGGTGTTATTTCAAGATTCCATGATGTAAATATTTAGCACCCTAGTTAAATTTCTTGAGAGACTACATTGCTGAGCGTTCCTGATAATTTTGCGTGATATATCATATATGATGAGATTTCCAGATAGAAAGCCTACAAGATTATTTGCTTTGGACTCCAAAGTTTATAAATCGCAGGTCCGGGAGGTAATAGCTCTCACAATCATATGCTTAGATTATTTGCTCTCTGTTACCCCCATTATGATCTTATCAAACGTCTAATGTGCGTCCCTGTTATCATTACTAGTATTTTTAACAGGATATTGTGGTCTGCGTCCTATTTTATCTTTCTGTTTTTCTGCAGACCAAAGACTTATCGTTGTTTAAACAAACAAGAGCGATCTCTTTAGGTCACTCATTTCGTTATATATTCAAATTCTAAACTAATTGCTTCGTCATTTTAACATTTTACATTTGTACTTTTGTTAAAGCTTCTCGTATTTGCTGCATCCAAAGCAAGGAAAAGGTTTTTAGTGTGTGTGGGAAGTAGGAGCTCAATATATCAAATAAGTCAATAATAAAATTGAGTTATAAATAAACTTGAATACAATAGGGCCAAATTCAATTACATAGCTGCCAAAACAAATACTTTTAGCAAAACTGTTACTGCTAAATTTTTCTGCATATATGTAGATATATCAATATGTGAATAAAAGCATTGCCATTTCGGAACATCACTGAAATCATTGTCAGTTTGCTTTTCCGCCTATTGTACTTCATCAATGTTTCCTCTGTTTTGTGTTTGTTACTATTCTTGGCTAATGATAATAATAATGGACTTTAATCCTAAATACGATTATTTTTACAATATTTAACTCATTTCTAATATTTTTATGGAAATATAGACACGTTTGGTAGTTGCAATCTATGATGTCAGAAATTCTTGGAATGCGCGGTATTTTTTTATAAAACTACAATCTTGAAAACGTTTTTTGTTCTGCCAGACACTAGTTCGCCGTATATCATCTTGCCTGAGGTATATGTCTTTTTAGTTTAGTAGATCTGATATATTTACATATAATTACATAAATGCAATTTCCAAAAATCTCTGTGAGAATCACTTATTACCAACTAGTGGAACTCGTACAGCAATTACCGATTTTGCTCTTGTACTTACGTACACACAGATGCAGTTGAGGCGATCCTATTATTAAACATTTTAGCAAACAGTATTCCCTCCCGTAGATTAAGCAACGTACGTAAATTGCATTGAAATAGGTGATGCTCTATTTTGGATCATGCGTGAAACCTAAATCATAATTTCGACAAATTGCTAACACTAGACGATAAGTTCTAATAATAATGCCCGGGAATCTGGGCGAAAATACGTCGCTAAAACGCTAAATTAATTAATTTCGGCTGTGGATTGTCGGCAACGACAATTTATAATTGGAAACATACTATCTACTGGCTGCTTTATACATGCGAATAGGTTTATAGATTGTTGTTACTACGCGTTTGTTGGCGTTAATTGTAAGTGCGGTCCTGGCTTTGACAAATTGGTCCGTTAATAACGGTTTGAGTTACGTTGCAAGGTTTAATCAGGGGCATTGGAGTGGCTATCGTTTGATTAATTATAACATCATTGCGGTCTACGATTGCGAGACCATCAACGTACCTAAATTATAGGCTGATAAAATGTACTCAAGTCTCTATTAATTAGTACGAAATGTATGTGAGGCAATCTCAGATATAATAAGTACATACATACATATCTTAACCTCCACAGATATATAACTGATATAAAGTTTCTATTCTAAATATCTCTAGACTTTTCGGTAATATAAGTATTGTTCAGGAGCAAGAAGGTGGTAAGGGACATTAGAAGCTGATGGAAACTCGAGGTGTTAACGTTAACCTCGTTAGATGCAAAAACATTTTGAATTAATAGTTGATGTTTATAAAAGGAATCAAAAAATATAGAATGATTGGCTGTACTCGCAAGCTTCGCAAGAAAAACCCATTACTTTAACTATAGAGTCTTCTGCTGATGAAGTTACGAATAGTAACGAAATGGCCATACAGAAAAATATATTCTATATTTAAGTGAGGTTGGGTATTTAATTTTATTTCAGTTACCATTATTTTAACTTTTGAAAAAGTATCAACAAAATATCTGCTTCATTGCATGAACAGCAAACTGTACAAACGTACAGTATAAAACAACTCCAAACATTGCATAATTCAAGACACATTTGCATAAATATATTTGTTAATTTTAGACTCGTCTAATAACGAAACTATAACCATGTAATATGAATTTTATTTGCCAACATTTAATTACACGGTTCAATTCACGTAATAATAATAATATGAGGGTAATTTTGTGGTAACTGGTGGAAACCGACTATTTTATAAATTTTGCGACTTTAACGTTTTATTGCATACTTACTAATTATGTGACGAAAACAGTATCTGTTATTTAGTTGGTAGGTATGTTTCGAAAAGATGGTATTCGCAATGGAACACTAAAAAAATAGCATGCAAATTGGTTATCAGCTCGGTTGAGAGCAATTCCTCATTGATTTTTCCAAATGGCATAAAAAGAAACTAACTGGACATGAAGAAGGCGAACACTAAAATTAGCTGTTAAGGTTTACCATCAAGTATGTCGGTAGATTTAGAAGGGGTTTGAACATTTTATCAGATACCGCGGTAGTTTGCCCATTTATCCGGCAACTAAATGCGCCAGGTCCGATTTCTAAGTCAGGCGCAAAAAACTGCCTTGTAAAACATTGGTGATTGCGGAAAACAATATATTATGCAGGCAGGCTGGCTTCAAAGGCATTTAAGAACAAGTTACTCCATTCCGTAATAAGCGGAACAGAATTCTTAGAGGCGCAGCATATTTTCGACGGTCTTGCATGAATTGGCATTGGGATGCTAGTTTCTAGCAACTATGCCGCAGATATCCCAAAATATAAAACTGATTAACCACCGAGTAATCAAGCCTATTCACACGGATCACATCGTTTTTTTATGTAAGGCGATCAATTCAAGAAAGACGCAACTCAGCTGGATACGTCCTCCTTTTGAGAGGAAAATGTCCATTATGGGGAAATGGGTCAATTAAAGTGAGAAGATAGAATGTATGATCTGCAAAAGCAGCTGAGTATGATCAAACATTCAGGTGTCTGTGTGAACTCAAGGGCTACTGCTCGAGTGTGTTACTCCGTTTACTAACGTGTTAGCCTGGCCTACCCCACGGCAACTCCACACTATTGCTCTCCTACTTCAGGCAAATTTTACTAATTATCCTTCAAGGTTTGAGAGCAGCAGACGTCCAAAACTAAAATAAATTCTCGAAAACAAACCGCAATCACTCTTGATTTCCATCAGATACCGTCGAAACACCCCAAACTGCTTGGACTGGCATTTTTTCGATAAAGCGGTCGGTAGAAATTTTATCATTTCTACCGCGCTGATCTAAAAAGCTGATTCTACTGCAAACGTCTGTAAGGTAATGGTAAATAATACTTGGCTACTGTAGCCAAATATTATTACATCAACCCGACTTCTTGTAGATACTAACAAAAACAGATATCAGAAAGACGACATAGTAGTCAAACATTCGTACAACAACAACATTGACTTTGCATCAACAGGAGATCGTCGGGTTTGATTCTACCTATGTACTTACATAATTCTAGAGCTTGTTCCACTTGGAGATTAATAAAACAGATTTGTGGTATTTGGCATTATTGAAATTTATCTATACTTACAATACCAGCCTAAGCCTAGAGTGAGATGAATGGAACTCATCATGGAAGAATTTCTGTGATTGGAATGCACAATAGGCGAATGTAAATGTGTTGCTACTATCATTACCCAGTTTTAAAAACCAGAATTAATGCTTTCATAATGTAATAAACTAGAATAAATATCTATATCCAATGACATTGAAGTTAATCATCTACGAATATCAATTTATTTTAAAAGAAGGATACGTTTTCATTTAGATGAATACTACTTGCTTTGTATACCGAATGAATTTTTTACAGCATAAATACGGCCCCGACTATTGTCTAGCCCTATAATACACCTAATGGATAAAGCAAAAAATCCGAGATACTCCCCTATTCAAATCTCTTACTGAAAGGAATGCTTTCGTACTTCTTTTCAAGTTTATTTTCTTCCAGTCGGTATTGTGCTTGACAGAATTGATGATCTTATTTGTTTACTAAGAAAGATTTCCATATTCCTTTACCTTCGCATCAGCCTTGTAGTACTGTGATTTTCAGGTGTAAATAATATAAATTAAATGACAGTTATCGAAGAAATACATACTTTCACTTACTACACATACATATGTAGCAGGTTTATTTCTGAATTGTAAAGTTTTGTTATTTTTAAGAATGCACATAAAAATCGTTAGGTTAGTACATAACAACTTACATACGTATGTAGATGTACGATTATTTGTAGAATGGACCTCTAAATTGTCAGTCTTTGCCTTAGCACTTACCTGAAAGTAAAAGAAAATTATGTTATTAATGGTAACACGAATACAAATGTTAAAGTTAAGGGTTATTTGCTATCCATAATTTTAATCATATTTCTTGTAACTAAAATATGAATTAGTATGTACGAGATGAGACATATAAATGTTATATAAAGTTTACAAGCTGACTACAACAGTTGTGGCAAGTAACCTGCTCACAAGCAACATAAGTAAACAAATTTAAAATTTAGATGGTCGTAAAATTCCTATAAACAGCATCGAACAAGTTATGTTTTACGTACATATTACTCGCCAATAAGCAGAAGACAAGGAAAAGGAGCTGTCGATAATAGATAATAAAATCATATTTATCACTAGAACTAGAACAAACCACGAGTAGGCGTTCGATCACCAGAATTGGATTGAATCAGTGATGAGAAATCTGGTTACATTTTCTAACTTTACGACGCGGCAGAATGATAAAAGAGATTATCGAAGAAAAAAAGCTGGAAAAATAGCCCGGAAAACTCATCCGCATATTTTACTTGTGCAATATAATATTAACCTACATCGAAATGACAGATGCTTGTTTGATACATGAAGGATAGCTTTGTGATTTTGGAAATTTTGCTTCTTCATTATGAATTTATCTCATATGCTTTGACCTGTTTACGCTTTGTTAACTTTGGATGTTTTCCTTTTTCTGTCGGTATTTATTTTAGACGGTTCGATTTAAAATGTATTGTAAATTATCCGTGAAGAGGAATTCGTATCAAAGGTAGATTGAATATAAATATTCTTATGTTACAATTAGCTAGATTATACAACTGGTTACATTGTGTATGTCATACAAGTATTAATGGTTATCCTTAATAATGTTTTTACTGAGCTGGGGAATATGTATTCGTAATTTCTCCATCGCACAGTACTTATTTTAATTTTCTGAAGTATTTTGATGTTCTTATCCGACTAATGCTTCAATAAAAGCTTTAAGCACATTTTAAATATGATGGAATCAAATAAACAATTTCATAAGGTAGCATTGCTACTGTTGTGCCAGTCTGGACATGTATGAACATTTACAAATGTGATGTAGTCGTATAGCACACAAGTCAATGGAATAGTAGGTAGAAAAACCACCAAGATTAATAAAAAAAAATCGTTAAACCCATAGACAATGTTTGCGGTTAAATATTTGTGATGTTAGAATTAACTTGAGAGACTACTGAATAATTTGGAAAAAGCAGCTTAGCAAAATTTAAACAGCAGCTTTTTCGGTAATTGATAGATGAACAATTACCGTGATATAAACACATTTCCTGAACATGCAGCTAAATTTTGGCATTTAGAAAAATCTTAGCATAGTAAGCGGAGAAGCCGAATTAAGGAATTCTACTTTGCTGGTCTATTTTAGTTGGATCATTAAAGGGGATACTCCACCGGAAGTTAGAATGTTCAATATCCGGCAGTTAAGAACTCAATTTAAACAAGGCGTCAACTGTTTATGGCTATTCTGTTAGATATGTGGAAGTTATCTCATTATTGCTAATTGTTTGGAAGCTGTAAAGGTTTACAATTTTTATATTTATATTTATATTTTCGATAAGTTGCACTTTATCCAAAAGTCGCCGGATTAGCTGTACCTACCTACTGAAAATACATACAATCTTGTGATTAAATGCAACTACATATTTATCCATACGTATATTATGTATATCAAATTCTGTTAATTATAGATACTTTTTACCCTGGAGAAAAATCTTTATAGGCGGTGCGTGCAATGGTGCAATAATGCAATATACTGTCTACCCACTAAAACCTCCTGCCTTATACATTCGCAAGCGCATCCAGAACAATCAAATAGACATTACCGTCAGGTGCAACCAACAGGCTCTCTCCCTAAACTAGTCGATCCTGCATGTCAGATATTTATCTATTATCACTCCCTCCAGGTCAAAAATAATGTGATCTCTTTTTTGGACACCTCGTACAATATCTGCTTCCTCTTTTTCTGAAGCTAGAATCATTCTGTGGTGTCTTGGTCCACCTGCTGGTTTGCATCATGGATTGGTTGACTTTTTCCATCAGCATGCTCTCGTCATTGTTCTAATTGACAGATAGTTCATTATTACATTAATGAGATGTTGAGAGATCTTTTTTAGTACCTACAGTTTTTCTATTATTTATTTTAGAGAAACTAGGTTACAAGCATATCTAACGTCAATTCTGATTAGAACATACTACTACTATGCTAGTCATTTGCGGTTTTCATTACCGCCTCTATAGTTGTTATTGTGGATTTACCTTTCCCCTGGCGTGGATGCAAACCTTCTCTCTCGTTCAATTCTTCATGCAACTTATTCCTTATAAGGTTTTCAAACAGTTTGCTTAGTATGTTTAGTATACAAATCTCGCCTGAAAGGAATTCTCCATTTTTTAGAATTAAAGTGACTTTCTCTACCTTCACCCTATTAGGAGTTATCAGGTTATTCCTGGCCTGCAAGAGAGGTGTTAGTGTATAATTAGCAACCTCCTTTATTGCATCTGGTGGTAGCTTGCCCAGCCCAGGAGTCTTACCAGTTTTCATTCAATATTTGCTATAATTTGAAATGTTTTATGTGGTTGCATAAAATATCAAACATTAATATATTATCGTTATTAATATCATAATAATCATAATAGCAAGTGGAAGCTTAAATTTACTGCGAAAATTGTTGAACAGAACATGTTACATATTTCAAATTACATTTAGTTTATGTATGTAACATCGATGAAATATAATCGAAAAAATAATACATATATGTATAACCATTTTCCAACGTCTCATTATTCTTTGACATTGCCTCAATGCTTGAAAATGGAACTACTTTCTAACGAAATAATGCTTTAAATTGACCAAGAAATATTAAAGGAACGATTGTGATCTGTACAAGCGGAAACAAAATTCAACGAAAAGAAAATATTCCTTTAATGCTTGCCTATCGATTTGGCATCTTGCGCTTGCACAATAGTTGATCGGACACGAACAATTACGTTTCTATTTTTAGCCCTATATCGTATTCCGTTCTTTCTATTAGGACTCCGTGCTTATGGACGACAATATAAAATCATGTTCGAGTAATTATTTCGGGTGATCGTAGTGGTACGATCAAATAAATTTTTATAAACTTGTAAGAATATTCTGTAGATCATGAAGTAAATGATGGAATAATCTGATCAGTAGTCGAATCTTTTTATCAAAAAGATTCTTTAGAATACTGAAATAATATAATGTATATGTACGTCAGTTTAACTCTTTGACGAATGTGTTTCGGGCATATAGTCCCAAATTAAAATTGTTTTTCTGTACTTGATGTTATTTCAGATAAAAACGACTAAAATGTAGAGTTTCGCTTGCGATGCAAATAGTTTTGGCTGGTTCGTTTACTTTCGCTTACTACCTTGCCTAAAAGTGTGTTTATAGATTATTAATTTTGTTGCATTTTATAATTACAATATCTGGATCACATGCTTATGCATTGCTTGGTTTACGTCTTGTAGTTCATACTTTTTTCGTGCTTGTAGGACTCACAGCAGATTGAGATGGAGCTCCTGGAGTTGAAGAAGGAATTGTGGGGGAAGAATAAGTGTAGTGTGCCAGTGCTCAATACCTAACCTGGGTACGCTATACTCTACTGTACAATTGTATTAGCAAAAATTGCTTGGTGCTTAGTTCAGCGGCGCATTAGATTTCCTATCGAGCAGGCGATCTATCTAACTAATAACTAGCTCTTGTTATTTCCGCAGAATTCCCACCGTAAAATTATTTTACCATAAACAGTTTCTGCTCCGGCGTATAATCTTCCATTTTTAAAGCGACCGTTACCGCTCAGAACGTGCTTTGAGAGATGCGTGAAGGAGTAAGCGCTAGGACGCATGAATTCAACTGAAATACGCAAGTAGTATGCGACAACAATTGTGTGCCTATCTCACTCGTAGTGTGCATAGATAGGCTTGAATTTCTTGCCCGCGATCGTCCGCTCGATAGGAAATCTAATGTACCGCTGAACTAATTGTAAGATGCAGCAAGCTATTTTTGCCAAAACAATTGTACAGTAGAATATAGCGTACACAGGTTAGGTATCGACCGCTTTCAGGTGCTCGCACGGTGTATATATTTGCTAATTGAAAACATGATGGTACCTTTTAAATAAGTGAATCACCAGTTTTCAAAAGTAATAGTGTTTTAATCTTCCTGTCATAATATACAGTACAGCAGCTTGCAACAATTCTACAGAATTTGACGTATTGACTTATTGACAGCAAACATACTATATAGTATATTACATAACAAGACTTGTAAGTAACATATTACGTACGAGTGGAAGAAATTGCGCACGAGCCGCGAGGCGAGTGCAGTAATCCCATGAGTACGTAAGTGACTTACAACTCGAGTTGTGAACTATACTTTTTCTACGACCATTCATTTTGCATCTGTAACTAAGAGCTTCAAAAACGGAAGTCCACCTCTTTTAGTCTATATTTATTAAAATTAACAATTAAATCCACACACATTATTTTTCAGTATAGTAATTATAATTAATAGTTAATTTTTACAGTGTTTCAAACTTAATGGTTTAGATGAAGCGCTATGTCATAGAACAGTTGTAGTTGTTTTTGGATTGGTCTCTTTTTGCTTCATGATAACTGTTACCATGATCTCTATCACTCTCCAATTCTTCCTGCTGGTTATCATGATATTTAATATTCTAT
>SMLS01073919.1:0-25412 GCA_004785975.1 Popillia japonica
TGTACCGAAGTATAATTACACAGAACAACAAATTTTCATTTTTTTACATTTTCTTTATAAATTATATACAAACTTATTTTGTTTTATATTCCTACTAATTATTATAAAAACAAATTTCTTCTATCTCGTCTGGTATTATAAACAAATGAAATTCATATTGATTATACAATACTAACACTAACTAAGGATATGCTATTCTGGGACGCATTTAGAAAGTCTTTCTTTTCACTTTTCTTTTATATTGGGATGAAGAACATTCCGAAATTAAAGTCCAACAGCATCTCGCTATTCCACTCGCCCTGATAGCGTTTTTCAATAGTGGAAATATCCTGATGAAATCTTTCCACGGGGAAAGAAGTTCAGGTGCGAATGTAAGAAATGTATGTTAAGACTCATACTACAGCCTAATGCATGGTAACTTCTAACTAAGAAATTCTTTCTCACACTTTTAAATGAATTCCAAGCAGTCCGTTCTAAATAGCTCAAGAGGACGTCAAATTCTCGATCCTGTTGTAACAGTGTAATCTGGGGCCTCAGATATATTAGGAAATTTTTGCTTAAGGTATCGAAATCCTGGTCCCTCTTTGTCCAATGCTTTGATGAAATTCTTCATCAGACCTAATTTTATGTGTAATGGCTGTCAAAGTATTTTATGAGGCTCCACCAGCGAATTATGGAGTACGTTCTTTTCTCCAGGAGTATATTGTATACTGGTTGGCCATTGCGTAACAGTCTATTGCACATTTCTCGCTCGACTATCCCATTCACAGAGGAAACAGCAATACTTTGTGTATCCAAGTTGTAGACCAAGTAGAACTATGTACTTTGAGATCAGCACTAATGTACCATTTATAGGTTCTGTAATTTTATCAAGGAGACGTGTCATATTATCATATGTTTCCTTCATGTGCACGGC
Source organism: Popillia japonica (assembly GCA_004785975.1). Taxonomy (NCBI): domain Eukaryota; kingdom Metazoa; phylum Arthropoda; class Insecta; order Coleoptera; family Scarabaeidae; genus Popillia; species Popillia japonica. The sequence continues at coordinate 917 of SMLS01073919.1, forward strand.
ATGACCAATAAGAATGGAGGGTAGATGTTTCCTAGATATGTAGAAGAACAGCTTTCAAACTCAATTTAAAAGCATCTATAAAAAGACGCAATTCTTCCGGTTGGTGTTTGTAACCTAATTCTCGCATTAAATCGTCAACATTATTGCAAAATGAAAGACCTTCTTCAGTTGAAAAATACTGCAAAAGTTTTTTCTGGCGATCTCGATATACAGAAGTACGCGTACCCCGGAGCTAACAACTTCCATCCTTGCCGTCTTGATCCTAATATTTCTACCTAAGCTTTTGATAAATTGATATCTCGAGCTAGGTCATTTGATTCCAATTGATTTATTAAATGGGGAGTGTCCTCTTCAGATGGCAAATATTCTTCATCTGTGTCCGACATGTCTGAAATGTATTCTTCTATCTCGGTTTAAACATGTTCTTGGTTCGAAACATCCATAGAACTTGGTAAAGCTTCTGAATGAGGAACTGGACGAGTAGCTGGAAAACCCGAATGTCTTTGTACAGTAAAAGTAGCAGTCTGTCGAATGATCCTTTTGTTCTCACCAAATCATAGGCCTACCAAATGGGATAGCTATGTTCTTACCTTTTATCGAGCTCCTCAAAGTAACAGCACATCGCGCACAGACATTGTGTGAGGTCCACAACTTGTCTTGATTTGTAATTTTTTATTTAAAATAAAGGTTATACGATGTTTCTATTATATATATGTACTGATCTATTAATTCCTTGATTTGATTGGTTCTAGAGAAAAAAGGGAGTGATTTAACGACTATGACGTACAAATAAAGCCCAAATATGTTAACTCCTGTTCAGACATATCCGTTAGCATGATAATAACTTGATGGTTTCCTTTAACTTAGTAATAAAAAATATCTTTAGACATATAGTACATTTAATACATATGTACCATCACGGACTTTGGTTATGTCCGGTATCTAGCGGTACAGCCTGTGCTCCTGTCACTATTCCCTTTAAGATAAAACGGACATGGTGACAGGAGCACCGGCTGTACCACTAGATACCGGACATAACGAAAGTCCGTGGGTGTACAGTCATGGACAGATAGAATGTCCGGGTGTACGGAGTGCAAGCTGCGCTCCTGATACAATTCGCTTGACGGCACAATCGATATTGTATCAGGAGCGCAACATGCACTCCGTATACCCGGACATTTTATCTGTTCATGATAGTACATATATGTATAAAAAAAACATATCTCAGAAACCTGACGTGATAACCATTTTTTGAAAATATTTTCAGAATGAAAAAGTCCAATGAAAAAGTCCATAACGTACACCTATTAGAGTGTAGGAAAAAAAGCCTGTTGACCAGTGTTATAAATAGATGTGTAAGAATTTTGTTGTAAAAATCGGCATAAAAGTCACTGAAGCTGCACCCGGATGGGTAAATGCTCACATTTTATACAATTCATTAACTCAACCTAAAGAAGAACCCTACTGTCATAATTATGGACACTCACCATATCTTAATTTCAACTTTAGCTTTAGCTTAACGAACTAATAATATGTATTAACTTTACCACCCTACACTAGACTATTTTTCAAAATTCTCTATCATTTTGCATTCATTATAGCTAGTAATGAAATGGGTTCATATATGAATACTGCACGTTAACTTGATATGACGCCTAACGCATTTTGTCATTTTGCCATTTCATCTTGACGTTTTTAGTGATGTAATAAGTTTCTTAAGAGGTTGTGCCAGTAATGTTACAAAAAAGCTAAAAATAGATAACAGGCTAACAATTTAATCCGCAATAAATTAGCAGAAGGATTTACTCTAGATAGTCCTACAATTTTGTGATAAAGAGAGAATGCAATGGTCAGGAACAACAAAACCAAGAATGTCATTAAAATGTTTGTATTATTTGAAGTTGTTTCGGAAAACTCTAAAAACTCGCCCATGTTGGTGACCTTGGCGCTATTGTTTCGTTTTCTACTAAGTCGTTATAACGTCAAAACAACAAAGAAGAACGGCAATGATTTCGAATATCAAATAAAATTATTATAGGAAAAGAGGAAATACTTCTGCAGCAAAAAAGAGAATTCGATAATTCGAAACGTTGACTAAAAATTTGAATAGCCTTAAAATAAAAAGATTTCTTGGTCAAGAATATTCAGCGTAAATTTATGTAAGTATAATAGGAAATATAAAGTGAAAATCTAATTACTTATTACGTGTACAATTTGAAACTACTGTTATAATTTGTAGGAAATAAAAGCATTAAAAGCAAATGTCCGGAAGAAACTGCCACCACCAGACCAGTAGATCATGTTTTAAATTGAATTCAATTCAACCGAATACTACAATATAAATACATACTTTCGAACTAAACATTAGCTTTATGCAAGAGCAAAGTTGGATACTAGAATTTCAGTGTAGGTTGGACGCAATCTACGGAATACAGGTAAAATCTCAGATGTAACGCATAAAGCTTAATTGTTATACTATTAACTAGGCACGTGCGAAAATATGTGGACAAACGCAAAAACAAAGGCAAAAGACAGTGGCACTTGACAAGAAAAATTTAATGATCAATTGAGATACTTTATCTATTACTCAGCAGTGTAGAAGAATATAGGGGCCAATACATAAAATAAAGTCCGATACTAAACCATTGTATTCAATGTACCTCCTGTATTCAAATTATAAATATAATCGTTTAAATGCATAAATTAGAGAAAATACGTGTGATATATATTGACACATATCCATATTTATTTGGCACGATTCCAATCACATGATTGTCCCTTTCGCCGAACAGAAGCTAAACGGGAATCCTTAATTGAAATATCTCAGCACAAAGACATTCGGAACGCCATTGAACATTCGATTGTGCACTCGGTCTTTGGAAAATGGTCTGCAAACGGCATCGTACTGAAACAAACCCCAGTTTTTAGTCTCGCCTGGAACCTATGCAAAATGATTATACCTCATTATTCTTCTTTGGTTGAAAAGGGGGCTTCTCAATAAGCGATTTATTTGCTCAATAATCTAATTGCTTCTTGCTGCTTGGAACCGAGCAACAGTTTAATTGCATTCGGTAGCGATTCTTCATGTTGCTTCTCCTTGATTTTGTTTTGCTGAGTCGTATTTAATTAAATAGTACGGTATAACACTTTGCTAGTATTTGTCTTTTCATTTACTGGATACGGTGAGAAGATATACATATTTATACGTAAGTATAAATAAAGTAAGTAGAAGTAAAGTAATGTATACAAAACTGTATACTGTAATTAATTAATTATTACTTACTTGATAACAAGTTCTAATGGTTGATAGAAAATAATTAAATTTCTTCGATTGATGAAGATTATGAATCGATATACCTGCATTTCAGAAAGTCAATGGTTGTGTGCGGTACTAGTGTATTTCAAAATCAAAAACGACAACATTCCGCTTGGTCTTGGCAACTTTCCTGTATAAATTAGTGAATGTGTGTATGATGCTGCGTATAAATCTTCCACATTGTAAACTTCATGAAAAGAAGCTATTCGTCGGGTGGTTAAAGTCAACAACAAATTATTACAAAATAATGATTTCAAGTTATTTTCTCCTAACCCACAAACACATTGTATATTGTCCACAAGAAAGTGGACAATACACAATCTGTAATAGATACGACAGGAAATTAGCATTAGGTAGTAGTAGTACACACACAAAAATTTTTAAATTTTTTTTAAATTAAACGGGATTGTAGCTTTTCTGAAAAGAATTGCACTCTCACCAACAATTTGTTAAAATAATATCAAAAGTAAATATTACACACTTTTCGGAAATATTTCTAACTAGACCCCATGTAGTTAGAAATTTCCAACTCCAAAAAATAGAAATTTAATATCTTTCGACGGTGTTGTGTTACTCGTTGTTTAGCATCAGCCACAGATAATATCAACACCAAACGGAAATAAACATGCTAACTTTCGGTGTTGATAAATAGTTTAGCAACAGAAGGGAGTTAACACAACACCATTATTCGTGGACGGTCAACAGTAACTAATTTGGTTTCACTGACACAAGCAATCTCTCAGGAGTTGGATAATCGAGGTCAAGTCGACGTGATTTACACGGACTTCAGTCGTGCTTTCGATACAATAGATCACGGAATGCTTCTTAAAAAGCTCTCTTGTTTTGTATTTAGCCCATCTTTACTTAAACTTTTGCAATCCTATTTAAATAACAGATGCAATTACGTCTTTTACAATGGCTTCAAATCATATGAGTTTTGTCCTTCATCCGGAGTACCTCAAGGCTCCAATTTGGGCCCTTTACTTTTTAATCTTTTTATTAATGACCTTCTTGAATCTTTTTCGTGCCCTGTTCTTACTTATGCGGACGACCTCAAAATATACTCTTCTATAAAGACTTGGAACGTTGTTTTACATCTTCAACAAAATATAAATATTTTATTTGAGTGGTGTTCCAACTCCAGTTTCAAGTTAAATATTAGCAAATGTTGCTACATTACTTATACCAGAAAATCAAGTTATATACCATCAACTTACTGCGTTGGAAATAATTTGTTGAAAAAGGTCGAAAGTGTCAAAGATCTTGGAGTACTTTTTGATTGTCGCCTTAACTTTTCCAATCATATTAACTATACTTGTGCTTCAGCTTCAAGAACATTGGGTTTTGTGATGCGCTGCTGTAAATATTTTAACAACATGTTGCTATTGAAAACGTTGTATTTCAGCTTCGTTGTTAGCAAGTTAGAATATGCTTCACAAGTCTGGTCGCCAAAATACATTTACTTACAGCTCTCCATTGAAAAAGTGCAGCGTAGATTTCTAAAATACCTTTCTTTTAAAATTACTGGAATATATCCTCAGCGTGGTGTGGATTACACATTACTCCTAGAAGCACACGGTGTTCAGTCCTTAAGCTACCGCAGAGAAGTTCAGGGTACGAGGTTCATATGGAAGCTCTCTAACGGATGGATTGATTCGCCATATCTCCTTTCCTGTCTGAACTTTTTCACTCCTAGAATCTCCTCTCGTTCTTCTCCCACCTTCTTTTTACCTTTCTCTAGGACCAACATACTTCAGAGTTCCCCTCTGGTGACGATGTCTCGAGCTGCGAATCTGCACTACGACGATACTTTCTTTTCTTCTTGATTCATTTATTAATTGTAATTTTTTTTTCTCTTTATTTCATGTTGGTTTATATATTGTATGTATGTACCTAATTTGTATTATGTCCTGTAAATGGTTAACTGTTGGACAAATATATTATTATTATTATTATTAACTATATTGAGATTTTGTTTTCGTAAGGATGTTAAGAGAATTCCTAAATCGGAAATGTAATTCCTTAATAGTAACATTTAGGTTTCCATTTGTTATCTTTGTCCACTTTCTCAAGTTGTGGTACTTCACTCTCACAAATAATGTATTTTCCATTACCTAGTTGATACATGCATCACCCATGTAATTTCTATACCATAGAGAAATTAACAGTAAAAAGAGTACCAACTTAATGTATCAAGATTCGAAGCATGATTACAGCGCACCATTAGTAGTTAGGGGTACTAATTTTTAATGGCGCCGTATTTAAATACTATACTTTCGGAAATATACAAAGATATTCTTTTTAAATAGATAAAAATGCAATAATTGATTATTAGAGGGACGTTTTAACAGCTTAATAATCAATTACGCATTTCTATCTATTTTCACCAAACATTATATGTAAGTATAGTAGAAATCAACTATTATAAAAATAAAAACACAAAAATTGTTTTAACTGCATTTTATTTAAAAAACAATGATAAATATAATAAACAAGAAAATAATAAATGAAATTACACAGAACAAAAAGGAAATAAAATTCTCAGAAAACCAATAATTAATGATTAAATTAATTAGATTTTTGTAAAATATTAACAATAAATAAAAATATAAAAACCAAATTAACAGAAACTAAAGTCTTTTAAGAATACGAAACAGAAACTAAACTCATAAAGCAATAATAAATATATTATAAAAAATCACAGCCAAATCCTGGATATCTTCGGTACTCAATGCAGTGGTCAGTTCAGTTGGCATGAAAAGAAGAAATAAAATGATTAGTGTTATGTTACAACTCACATTATTTATTATTACGATTAGCATTTTCTTTTACGGCACCTCATTTTTTTTCACTCCTTTCCAAGTTACAAAAATATTTTTTTAATAACATATTGGGAACTAAATCAACGATTTTACTTTTAACAACAAATTTGTGCACACTACACTGTAACCATTCAAACGCCACATTTTCACTAATGCATAATTTTAACTTTTGATATACATACATGATGCCCTCGCTCTTCCAAGTATTTATAGATCTGATACATATGAGTTACACTATCTATTAATTCCATTCGAACATATTTCAAATGGGGTTTCTGTGTATTATACTCTTTAAACATTGTAAATGTATGTTCAGGTAAAATTTCAGTACTTAATAAATCAAAATCACAATCTTCGCACTCTAATTGAGTCGTTTAACTATCTACCCGGATACATAAGTTACTGCCTGTAATCCTGCAAAATCTATATTTTCTGGTTTGTCTGGTATATTCCATGGTATACTATCTTCCTCTTCAAATGTTGCTGTGTTATCCTTCGTTATGCAATTACTAATAAATGTATTCAGATCATCTAAAACATCACTGGCAATGAGCTTGTTGCCTATGTTTTGCTTTAGTAATATTTTTCTTTAATCTCAAAATTGTTGACTGCTGCTTTGTTGATAAGTTATAAAGTGATTGGTTCTTTTGAGATATGCTTTTTATATACTTTATTCCACATTCCCGTAACACACTCTTTCGTTTTTTTATGAATAAAACTATTACTTTTGTTCGTTTCAAAACTTGGTAATTCTTCTATTTCTAATAAATGTTCTTAACTATCGCTTCTTGGTGGATTTATTTCTTTACAGGTATCTATTTTACTAGTTCTAGAATTCACGTTCTCAGCTGTTATTGTCGAATATATCTGGTTCAGCAAATTTTATCAGTCTACACTTCCATATATTTGTAAAATTCTTTCCTGAAAAGTGATCCTGTATTGGTTTCTAATTTGGTCAGACAATTCTGGAAAATGCATTTTCAATATGCTTGCCCATCTCCTTCCTTTTACATCAAATGTAAAGAGGTGCTTATCTTGCGAACTATTTTTATTTATTAACATGTAACGAACACTCGCACAGAACGGAACGCAACAGGATACACTTACTTCAATCATTTTAATTTAGAATTTTATAGTAGAAATTCAACTTGCCAAAAAATTTTCGCAGAGACAATCGCCGGCACACATCATGGCCGCCGTACAAAAATAAATCTCATGATATGCAAATTCCAAATGTAACGGGATGAACGGAGTACGCATGCGCGAAAATTGCATTAGTTCTCCTGTCTACTAATGGTGCGCCACCATCGTGTTTTGAATTGGGTAATACAAGTGAAACTCTTATTTCTTTTCTCTATGTTCTATACTGATTGCTGCAGGGAAATACAACGCCCTTGCGATAGCTGCGATTCCACCCCACCTCACTGAACCACAACTGAATGCACCAAAAATCCCCGTTTTAAACAACTTTAACAAAACAGGTAAGTGTTCTCTAACTGTTGTGGTGCACATACGTATGCCTCTGCAATTTATAACGGCCATATTTCATTCGCGTAGTTTACCAAACTAGATCGAGTAATTAATGTATGACAATAACTGCCAGGGGACGAGGTGGTATTGAAAGAACTTCTATCGCCGAGAAGACAGAAAAGTGAATTACTTTTATCATATAAGTTTTCACCACCATAAATACGTTTCTTTTCTTCAACTACGTAATTATTTCAGATAAATTTTCCGTTAGAAGATGGTATAGAGAATACAATGAAATAGATGTTTATGTTTTTAGTAGAAACTTTGTTTTTTATGCTCTACTTTACCTTTTCTATTTTTTCTCCAGTTTATAAAATATTTTTTTAATCGATTTTTATTTGGATTGCATAAATTAGTGAGCCTCACGCCATGAAACAGTAGTACGAATTCAGTAGCGGAATTTAGCTATCACTATAAAGGTGTTCACGCAGCACCGCAAGGGGGTTCATCTACCTGCGACACGGAGTTCACGCTACACTTAACGGAGTGTTTGTAACTCCATAAAGGAATTTCTCCAACTCTGTAACGGAGTTTTCTTAACACAAAATACGGGTATCTTAACTCTGCAATGGAAGAAAGGCAACTCCGAAATCATATAATTTCAACTCCATTGGGATATGAAACTTCGCACAGAAGAAATTTTATTTTGTAAAGGGAAACTTTAACTACGCAAAAGTGTAATTTAACTCCGCATCTCGGACACTAATACTAAATTACACAACTCCGTTGCGATTAACTACTTGTGCATTTGGTCGCGAGTGAACTACCAGACGGTGAGAAATCGGTGTTGAATTCAACATCGAATTTTTATGTGTGTGAAGCTAGATTGTTTGCAATGTTTCCTTTCTTCGGAAACTAGAAATTGAGTCGATAATTTTTTAATACGTGACAAAAGAGAGTATCCATCAGGGAACTTCTAGTGCATTATTTAATACACACTGCTTTCACAATTTTTACTCGGGACAAAGTTTTCAATTCTAACATATCTTCTCCAATAAACAAAGCGCAAAAATTTAAAGATTGTCGCATTGTTACTATATCAACAAACGTAATTCACACCAATATTTAATTTGTATTAACTCGACCTTACTTTCAGCATGTTTTCTAACACTAATTTTGTAATTTTAAGGAAGAGTTATGTACATACCTATAGAGATAAAATATTGTACATATTTTAAAGAGATCATAAAGATATGTAGTAATAGACTTAGAAAGAATGTTATACCGATTTGTAATTATAGTTTTCTTTATACATTATTTACTCTTAATCAAGGTATACCCTATCACAAGTCAAGTAATTACAGGTGACTATATCTCATCTCGCTGTTATTGATTCGGATAAAAGAACTAGCATTACATCAGCTTAGAATATACTTGAAACAGATTTCTTTTGTGTTTTATTAATCTATACCTCTGAAAGCTACATTTTCATTCACATCTCTAGGAATAATATTAAGTTTAAGTATAAATAATGAAGCTACAACTTTCAACAACTGAAACATGTTTTCCGTCTTCCTCTAAGAATCCGCAAAAGTAGTTTCCCTCTTTACCATAAAATTTACCTTCGTAATTAGAAGGCAACGCTTGGCAATAAAGTTGTACTTTTCGTTACATGAGCATCGTGCTTGTAAGGGTTTCTCACTTACATACAATCAGCCACTAAGAAAATGAGCATCCGTCTGAGCTCCTGAAAGCTTATTATTCTTTCTTGACACGCTTCTCGGGAAAATAGCTGTTTGCCTTCTGTACATTCTTGATGAGGTGTTACATGTAACCGGCAAAGGTGTGAAATAAACTCATATTTTTTCTATTTCTGTGCCTGGTGTAACTCTATCGTGAAACTGGCATCGTATTTATAGTATTCGTTGCCGTTAAAAACATCACACGTTTGGGGCATACACATACAGACATACAGGTTTTCTATACGCGTCGATTTTTTGCAAACATTCCAACCAGCCGGAGGTACCGGCATTGTTATGCCAAAATGTACGTGAGGAAATGAGAGCAGTACGTGATCTCAATACTTCAAAGAATTACACCGTTTTTGTCTAACTGTTTAAGCATACATACATACATACATATGTTATGGAAGGTCTGAGTACATAAATGGCTAGGTATGTGATGGGTGTAGTATTAGTGTTCCTCGACAAGATCAATACTTTATCAAAGTCATTAGAGCACAAGTTCTATTTTTAGCGAGACAAAGATAACAACTAGCGAGTGTATTTCATAGAAAAAATGATCAATATTTTTAATACGTGATTTAATCACGTAAGTAGCATAGATACAGCTAAAACGTGGGCGAATAAAAAAATGTGTTGATCATCAACAAATATATTCAAGTTTTCTATAAAGATAAGGTTGCATGAAAGAGTTCTTAACCATACAACATTTTATAGTTACGCGGAAGCATTACTAACATACTAGTAAAAACAAATTCTTTTGTTTTTACTAGTTTCTTTGATTTTAATATTTTGCTCATCTAATTATCGTATTCCTAAGTATACAGTATGTAAAAAAAATAATCGTGTCTTTTTAGAAAGTTCTACTACTGGAGCTACTCATGGAGAATTATCTTAAATAAAGGTTCTGCAACAATAGTGGACGAGAATTTCGTAGCAGAACTATCTATTATTAAGTAAATAATTTAAAAATATATCATACAATCATACACTAATAAAAGTCTTTAACAAAAATTTAATCGTTGCCCGGGGGCTAATATTTAGTATGGCCGCATTGAGTTGCAATTATACAGTTTCACATCGTCTAGGCATCGATTCTACCAACTTATAACATGTTCTTGTCAATTTTCATCAATTCAGCACTAGCAATCGTCTTGGGAGAATTAATATTAGTAGCATTATGCGTTGACGCGAAAAGGCTTGTTTGGATGGACCACAATTATTCAAGTGAATTAAGATCTGGCCATTGTGCAGGGCAATCCAATATCTCTACCTATTCGTATGAAACCAATTTTACACTATCTTGGCTGTATACTTTGGATCTCAATCCTATTGAAATATTAACTGATTGTTAATTTCATCAATGTATTCGAGTCCAGCACACCCTTCCCATGACATTGAATCGCAAAACATTAGTCCTACTGTCAAAATCAAACTATTTTGTAAAGATAAGATATCAACAAAGTTGTGAATGTAACTTCCCACGTTGTCTTTTATGGTGGGTCTTAAACACTCTGCCTTATATTTTTCACTTGCCTTTCTCCATATAGGTACGAATAACACCATGTGATCCAAAAAAAATAGGATTTTTGTTTCATTTGACCATATTTCATATATGTTTCCAGCGGTCAAGAGACCTATTTATTTTATATTTCGCCCATTGCAATCGGATTCGTTTTTTTAGCTGATATAAAAGGTTTTTAACAGCAATTCTGAGGTAAGCCTTCGATTTTATTAGATTTCGGATAATTTGTGGATGCAATTTTATGTTAAATTCGTTTTGCATTTCATAAGCAATCTCAAACACAGATTGCTTTCGATTTGCTAAAATTTTACGAACAATAGCCTTATTAATACGTTTTGTAGTTTTTTTTTCTGCATTAGTACTTTTTATTCGCAATATTTCCTGTCCCCTTATACTTCTGTACAATTGATGCAACTGTAGTTATAGATATGAATAATCTTTTACTGTGACTGTTGACTGACTCGTTGTTTAGCCATTATACAAATTTAGAATTGTAGCACAACCACATTAGCGGCAGTATAACAGTAAACTAAATTAAATGTTAGTCCTAGCACCTTCTCCTAATTGTTAGTAATGTAACTACAATATTAGCAATTAGGTATTTGCATTCTATAGAGAATGGGCCCAATGTCCAATATATGTGGCTTAACACTAAATGCTCATCCTGATCCATTTCTTGGCCAAATTGCACAAAATCTAAGCTTGCATCATTAATATTAAAATTTGGCCATTACTATCAATCATTCAGACATCCGAAAGAATGATATAAAATAAAAATATAATTACTTATTACATGTATAAGTTGAAAGTTCTATTATAGTTTCGAGAAACTAAATATATTTTATCTAGGTATCGGAAACAACTTGTTAGCGTAACACCAGACCAGTAAATCATGTTCTAAATTGAGTTCAATGCTACGAATATTGCAAAATAAATGCTTTATGTATCCAAAAGAAAAATCGGATACTAAAATTTGGCTGTAAGTTTGAAACAAATGTACGGAATACAGGTGAAACCGCAGATATAACGTCCAAATCTTAATTGTTAAATATGCACTTGCAAATTACATGGACAAACTTAAAGCAGTGGAACTTATATCGAAAAAGGTGGTAATCTTCCGGAAAATATAAAACGCTTAGGTAGGATGATTACGATTTAAGGGAATGGCTTTAATAACCATTCCTCTGGTAATATATTTTTATAGTACTACCACTGAATTAAGGTGAGCTTAAAACCGCAATTTTCGCCGGTACCAATTAAAACCACAATCCAAAGAAGAGGAGAATATACATATTTATCTGTGTTGTTTCTGGATTAATAGTCTAAAGTAAGTTTTATAGTGTATGTAATTATGTCTCTTCTTCTATCTTCTAAGATAAACATATTTGACATATTATCCGTTATTGCAGTGATTATAAATAATCTTTCAAAGTAAATATAAATATTACACAAGAAAGAATTCAATATAAAAAATTGTAAATAACGATGAAGTAGAATATTCGATAACAAATGGTTATGTTATAGTCAATTCTGAAATACAGAAATAGTTGAGTATTTTACGAACGTAGAGGTAATATTTTCAAAATATGTATGTACCAGAGAAGGTAGCCAGGTATTCACATAATTTATGAAAGAATTTTCATACAGTTTTCATTTACGTTAAATTGCTTTCTATGAGATATTTATCTACACATATTTCCGTAGGTTAATAAGCGAGTGAAATACTAGTATCATACAGCATAATTTACGATTTGTCGATGTTCGATATTCAAGAAATTCTATATAATCCATCTAAACTTTTTATTAAGTTGTACATATCAAACGTTGCATATTGAGTGACATATCGGGCGATCAAGAAAGATTGTATGAAAAAAACTAATTTCCCAAGTCGTATGAATAATATACAATATGCAATATACAAAAATTAGTGAACATCTGTCATTTTTCTTGTGTATTTATTCATTGGCGTCCGTTTATTTTCTTGGTTTTTCATTGTGTATTTTTACCTATTGTCGTAATTTATGCTCATCGCAAAGTCTTTTTCAAGGCTATTTACTCTCATATTTAGCGATTCTGGTACGTTAGAATTAGGTACTCTAATTTTATAAAATATGCTACGAATAAAGCTTAGTTTTTAGATTATAATGCATCTTAGTGTTGACAGAGAAATTTCTTTTGGAAGCATATTTCCGTAGTGGAGAACGTGATCCAAATGGTCAATGGAAATATTCAACACGGTCATGTTTACCGATAATGACCTGGATTATGGATCGCTATCACATGTTTTGAGAACAGTAGAGCGTTTTAGAAATACGGGCCGTGTTTGCAAAAGGAAAACTCTGGCTGTAGGGCAGTTCTTAATGAGGAAGCAGTTGAAGATGTTCGAGCTCGTCTTGATCAGAGTCTGCGAAAGCCATTAAGGCAACTGGCTCAACAAACAGGTATACTTACATGATTATTTTGTCTAGTTATTTCACATAATGTATGCTGAAACTAATTAAGCACATTTATTTTTAGGCTTCTTCTTATGGTTCGTGTCACAAAGTGGTGAAAACTAAATTACGTTATCACCCATATAAAATATCAGTTGTACCAGAACTACATATATGCATTGGATTATAATAAGCGTATAGATTATTGTCAATGGTTCAATGCAAATTTACCATCTTAAGGAATGACGAGCTGCTAGATGTATCCTTTTTTACTGATGAAGCATGGTTTCATTTATCGGGTTATGTAAATTCACAAAATTATAGAATATGGTCAGCTGAAATGTTTACCACGAGACACAGCTACACCCTCTGAAAATTGGTGTTTGGATTGCTTCACGAAGGAGAATTATCGGACCAATATTTTGTGAAGAAACAATTACAGCCGCAAATTATCGTGAAATTCTAAATTCGTTAAAAAACAATTGCACGATGAGATAACAACAGGATTCTTTCAACAGGACAATGCTGCTCCCCACACTGCAAGACAGACTATTCATTATCTAGAACAATTTTATGACAATCGCCTTATTAGCATTAACAGAAGGCCCCCAAGATCTCCAGATCTCACTCCATTAGATTTTTTTCTGTTTGGTTATTTGATGAATAAAATATTTAGCAATCGGTTGCACACATTAGAGAAATTGAAGGATGCTGTAAGGATAGCAACATGCGAAATTGAACAAGAAATGTTGCAGAATCTATTCAAAGGTATGAAGAGAAGAATCGACACATGTTTACTTAATAATGGTGGTCATATTCATCATAATTTGTAAATCAAATTTATTTTATTGTTAACCTTACTATTACTATCTATTATATTCAAAAAATGATTACAAAATATATCTGTACATTTGGTTTCTAACATAAATTTTTTTTTCAAATTTCATCCTGAATAATTCAGATATTGACATGTACAATCTGCTTGTTTATACAATTCCGCATGTTATCAAAGACTATTAAGTTGCCTACTCACATATTACACATTTAATTGCTGGCCAATGAAAACAATTTCAGGTGAGTGGCAAGTTGCAATGTTCGGTTTATGTTATGGGAGCGGCAAGGACAATCATTCTCGATCGCCCAATATTAATAACGACTGTTGTACCCCTAAATTTGTTAAATCGCTACTTCTTATAGGCTGGAGATTTGTTAGATTATTTACAATAATTTTTTTATTTGGTGAATACTATCAAGAAGTTAGACAATAATTACAAAACCAAAAGAAATGAGAAAATAAAGAATTTTTTGGAAGCGAGTTTTCAAAAACTCGTGCGAAAATATATGAAATGTCAGCCAGAAACAAAAACAGTGACACAAACAAACACCAGCAGAGAATTAAAAAACACGATAAAATTGGACAACAGTTTACAGTGTGCAATAATTTTCATAAACGTATACATGAAACTATGAACAACGCCTGTTTCCTACTCTTCACAAAGAACCTACACCGCTACTGATATATGTATATTAGATATTTGCAATAAAAGGTTAGATCAAGAGTTAACAACAAAATATGACAAAGTCAATGTGACCTACTACTCGTATGAAAAAATAAAAACTTAAAAAATTATATGTAACAAAATCTAAATTTTGACCAGCTCGGAATCCTTCAGTGAACGAATACAGAGTGCATATAAACGATTGAACGGGGTTTGGATTTACCGCTTTCAATTTTTTATATTTAAGTTGATAGTAGTGCATGCCAATATCTCTATGGGCATAAATATCGTATATCACAGGCGTAACATTAAAAAATTAGAATAAGACCAAATGTAGTAATAAATAATAATAAAATCAAAATAAAGAATATGTTTACCAAGTGATAAATTTGTTTGGGCTAATAGGCATTGTAAAGATTTTCGCAATAACATCTGCTGTAAGAATAGTGAGCCGTCCTGTAAAGTCTCTTCTTGAAACGTTCCGTGTTGGGTAAAATCTCTCTATTACACGTCGAACATGCTGTACAAAACAATCAGATGTAAATTCCATATTTAGAAACTCCTCTTGAAGAGAATATTTTTTTGCTCAAAATTGAGTTCAGATTACCACAACAAAAACAACTTTTAAATTTACTTCTATTTGTTTCAGACAGGGGTCTCCAAACTTTAAAGCCATAGAGCAATAATAATGTTTTCAGTATTCTCCAAGGACCAAAACAGTTTTATTTTTTCTGGAATCATACGCTTTCTTTGCATTTCAATGACTATTGTATATGTATTATGACAGTTAACGACATCTAGTGGCGAATAGTGGTACTATGTATTATACTATATACTATCTATTTGAGCTACCCGCCAACGGGGGGGAATTAGTTTGGAATTACGGCATTGGTTCGAGAGAGTTCTGGTTCTGGCTAGTGTGTTAGC
Organism: Popillia japonica; assembly: GCA_004785975.1. Lineage (NCBI taxonomy): Eukaryota > Metazoa > Arthropoda > Insecta > Coleoptera > Scarabaeidae > Popillia > Popillia japonica. The sequence goes on from SMLS01073919.1 coordinate 16,650, forward strand.
TAGGCTAGCGGCAGTCAGCGGCGAGTCAGTCTGCGTAGGAAAGGCGAAGGAAGCGAAACTATCTATTGTGAAATAATCTAACACCCGTGCATAACAGTATTTTGATTTGACTTATTGTATGTGTGATTTAATAGTATGGAAGACAAATGAAAAATAGACAGTGAACGTAGAACGTTCAAAGATAAATGGAACTTTCAGTATTTTGTGATCGAGTCCAGTAATAAGACGCAATGTTTTGTAATGAGATCATAGCTGTTCTCAAAGAATATAACATTAAACTACCATTAAACATCTTCAAAATTACTCGAAATACACGGGAAAATGTTAAGCTTTGAAGCGCCGACAGAAAAATCGCAGCAATATTTGTTTACCAATGCGAATACTGAATAAGAGTCTGCAACTTTCTCAGCTTTCGTGTGACTCTTGAAATCGGAAAACGTGGAAAACCATACACCAATGGAGATATGATAAAGGAATGCTTGATTGCAGTAGCCGAAGAAATATGTCCCGAAAAGGAAAATTTATTCAAAAGTGTCAGTTTGTCAGCAAACACCGTCGATCAGAGGGTGCAAGATATCACAGAAAATATATCATCTCAACTGTCTGACAAAATGGACATCTTGAGTGGTTTGCTCTAACCTTGGATGACTCAACGGATGTGTCAGGCGTTTATTTTTATTCGCGGAGTAGAAAAAAGCTATGAAGTGTATGAAGAGCGTCTTGATATTGATAGTATTCAGGGAACGACAAACTGGGGCAGATATTTTAAAGGAGTTGAAAATGTCATTAATAAAAAGAATCTGCGATGGAAAAACTTGAAATCTATAACAACTTATGGAGGCAAAAATATGTGTGGTAAAAATAAAGGAGTGGTTACACTTGTGTCAAAGGCTCTAGAAAATGATGGTGGTTCAAAACCATTATTCTTACATTGTATCATTCATCAACAGTCCTTGTGCAGAAAATGTTTGGATATGCCTGACGTTCTAAAACTAGTCATATCAGTTGCTAACTTCATGAGAGCCGCTGGACTAAATCACCGACAATTGCGCGAGTTTATTGAAGAGCTTGGAGAAAATAACTTACCATATCATACTGCCGTACGCAGCGTTAGTTGCGGAAAACTCCATAAGCATTTGTTTGAATTTCGAGCAGAGATCAAAATTTTTTTGAACGAGAAGCATCGCCGATTTAGAAGTGGAAGTTAGCATTCTATGTCGATTTGACAAATCATAAGAACGAACTGAATTTCAGATTGTGAGGAGAAACTCAGCTTCTCCCTGATTTATACACCAATATCAAATCCTTCAGACAGAAAATAATACTATTTCAGCCGCAGTTAGGTAAAAAATGTTTCACACATTTTAAAACATGTGAAATATTCAGCCACATTACAGAGACTGAATTTCCCGTTGATTTTGCAGTCAAAACTAAAGATAAATTTTGATACTCGTTTCTTAGACTTTGATTTCATTGCGAATGAAATTAAACTTTCTCAAAATCTTTTTGATTCTGACCTTGAAACTCTTATAGATTTACAACGTAGTGATATGCTTACGAATTATATCAAAATTCATCTTTGTTGGAATTTTATAAAAGTCTTCCACTGGTACAATTTGATAATTTGCATCAATTTGTTCGTGTGCTGTTTTCTGTTTTTGGTACTACGTGTTTGTATGAGAAAACGTTTTCTAAGATGAAGTACACAAACAATGTTTACTGGTTTAAAGTAATCGATGAGCATCTTAAATCTCGTTTAATAATTGGTACAAGCAAAATTGATCCATAACTACAAACTATTGTCGATGGAGAATCACAAGTACATAAATTTCATTAGTCTTTTTTGTGTTACTGTGATTAGTGGAATTCGTTTTAATTATTTTTTAGTTATTAATATGGTTAAGATTAGATACTTAAGTTTTCTGCGTCATCATTTCTGTCGTTAAATTTTACCTTGCAAGTAAATAAAACCGAGTAATTATCATTCTGTTTTCTTCTTCAACTTATCATAGCAATATTAGCAACATTAAGAGATCAGCGGTCGCGGCTCAGATTGAAGACACTAGGCTTAACCTGTCGCGAGCCAGAGTGATGGTACTGGCGGACCGGATTTGGTCCGCGACCTGTAATTTGGAGACCAGGTATACTTCCCTACTATGCAACAAGAGTATTGATAGTATTCGCTGCTGCGATGCTAGTTGTTAGTTTACCATGCACTCCTTCAAGTTCTCAATGGCGCGCGATTAAAAAGATGTCAATAATCAGAAAGCAATCTTTCACTAAATAATTCCAATTAAAACTCAAAATACTACAATTATGTTGTAAAATAATCGTACCACTATGACGTAGATAGTTGTTAGCAGCAGTTTTATGTTAACATCATGATGCATTTGAAATGTTACGCAAGTTATCTCTTTGTATATACATACGTAATCGCGTAATATACCTACGAGGTAACCAAAGGAGATTCACACACGCAAACTATAAAAACGTATGATTAAACCACCTCTGTGTCTCATGTGCATCGGTATTTTGTGTTAGCAAACTACTGTTACACGTCTCTTTAGGTATGTGCATTAATATGCAATATTTCGCACTAAAAGCTTAGTTATAAAACGACATCCTATATATGTATGTATACCCCTAAGTAGACATAAAGGAGGAACTACTAACGCCAATAGCTGCTCTGTGTTTCAAAACGTGCCAAGGAACGTCCCCGAACAGGCCTTTGTCTTCATAGTTCCTCGCTTCCTGGCGATGCATATCTGAGCTATCGGTTTAGCTTATGGATGACATTAAGTGGCTTTAAACAAGGCTTTAAATATAATACCAGGTTACTTTAGTTCGAGTTAAAGTGCCAGTCTTTAACGACTAAAAGTAAGCGGGATTTTCTTCTCTGCACACCATTCCATATACGATGTGACGTCTGTCTAAAGTTGCGGGATGAGAAAAAATGCTCGAAAACTTTTCCTTATGTTTATGAAACACCAATTATCGCACAAAATCACTAGAATAAGATCCTTTCTCCTAGCTTGCGTAATTGTTCTCCGAGAATAGTCTTTGACTGCTGTATACATTTCTTTTATAAAGAGTTACGGGTACAATACAAACAATAAACTAAATAGGGTGGTAAAAGATTGTGTGTTAACAAACCCTCATGATTTTGTTATCTTATTTTCAAATTCCACCGTACCCGTTGGAGTTATTTATGCCTTACATACATAGGTATCATCTGTTTGTAATTCTTTTGGTCAATCCTTTGTTGGCAAAGCCAAATTTAATTTGTAGGATTGTAAAATGGCCTCCCATGACTAGGTACCTTCATTCATATTGTTTAGTTGTTAACAATAGTTAATTAATAGTTAGTTGTCAACAATAAGTTTCTGGTATATGTATAAAGGTTATGTTAAGCATAGTGTGTATTTATCATGTTTATAACTAAAGTTCATGTTATCAAGTTATTGTATTCAATAAATTACATCAGCGAATTGATAACTTCGTAGTAGAATAAACAAATACCGACCATCATTAAATTTACTCGACTTATTTGCATTGTCTCATAAATAAATAAATAAACAACACGATAATAACAAGTTATTCACAAAGATGTAGAACCAGCAAAACAAGATCGCAATGCATAAGATGCAATATTGCTTATGCATTGCAAAATATGGTTAAAATAGGTAATGCAAAATTTTCAAATGTCCACAATTATGTTGGAAACATAAATTTATTCATCTTCTCATACTATCAAACACATTCTGCAACATTTCTTCTGTAATATTATGCACTCCATGAGTAATTTCAGCTTGTAGCTCATTTAAATTGTGAAGCGAATTGCTGCGAACACAGTCTTTCAGATAACCAAACAGGAAGGAATCTAGAGGAATCAAATCGGGTGAAAAATATGATTCTACAGGGCGCGCATAAAGTATTGCACCAAATGGCTTTGTGTAGAAATGGTTTAAAATTTGGATTTGAGATTTGGTGGGTTTAAATCATAGATAAATATCCATGTTTTGACGTATGATTCATTTCTTTTATGAGAATACTGTTTGTCTGAGACAGCCATCTTGATTTTTTTAAATGTCAATCTATGTTCAATTTAGTGTCATTTGGCAGGTAATTTATTTAGAAACAGTAACAATTGATGATGTATCATTACAAGTTTTGCTAGAAGTAAGTGAAACATCACAAACCTCGATTAGGCAATTTACAACATATCATGATGTATCTGAAGGATAAACTAGGAAAATATTAAAGCAGACCATCATCCATCGTCCGTACAAACCACATGTCACAGAAATGTTGCGGGAATATTCTTTATATGCGGTACGTTAACATCTGTGAGGTACTTAGAACTACTAGAAAACCAAATTCTACCAAAAATGAAACAGATTATGCCAAATCCAATAAATCGACAATACTTGCATCCAGAGGTCTGCTGGCAACAAGATGGTGCTCCACCGCATTTCGGTCAGCAAGTTCGTCTATTTTTAGACCACAATTTTCCAGCGCAATGGGTTGGACGACTGAATGGCTTTCTAGATCTCCAGACACATTTTGTATATCGCAACTGGCTAACAACGTTAGCTGAACTAGAAGCTCGCATTCGAATTGCGGTCACAAACATTCCTCCAGCATACCTGCAGAATGCTCTGGGAGCTTTTGTTGATAGCTGTGTACCGTACTTAAATACAGTCAAGAACTAAATAGACAACAATTATTATACATTACATTACATTATTACAAATTATTAATTTTGATTTTATTTGTTATTTTGTGAATGAATAAGATTATAATATGCCGGATTGTGTTTCTAAATAAACTACCTGCTAAATGGCACTAAATTCAATTCAGGTTGTCATTAAAAAAAAATCAAGATGGCTGTCTTAGACAAACACCAGTCTCTTAAAACAAATGAATCATACGTCAAAAAGTGGATATTTATCTATGATTTAATCTCACCACATCTCAAATCCAAATGTCAAACCGTTTCTACATAATGCCATTTGGTGCAATACTATATACCCACCCTGTATAATTCGCCTTCTTGACATGACGAGCCAACCGCCTACTGTAATAGAGCAGAGTCTAAATTCTACAAGAACATGTGGGTTCTCTGCTCACCACCTACGATAATTCTGGGAATTTACGAAATGAAACCAGGCTTCGTCAAGAGTTTCATTAAATCAGCGGCAATCATTTTGTCCTACCTCAAAATCTTGCACACGTAAATGTTGCAAAAATTAAATTTTTGTGTCGTATGTGCACTTCCATGAAAAATATTTACAATTCAAAACTATATTACTTTTCTTCGACGCAGGGATTTTTGTGTTGCCAGCCCGGTGCAAAAGTAAAAGGAATAAAATATAATATCGCTCCCATTGGTAACATCCTATAGACTCATCCGATGCTTTTTGTTATGAATATGAATATTAATATATTATATTATTTTGAGTTATCTTTAAAAATACCAGTAACTGAATATAGCTTTTGTTATAAAACCAAAAATTGTGTTTGTCAAAAGAAAGTAAGATGCCAACTTTCAGTGAACCATACTGTTTCTCTTTAAGTACAAAGAAAATTTAGCTATAAACTATTGTGATAGAATCACATTACAATTTCAATAAATAATGCTTTGAAATGAAGTGTGCGGGATACTTAAATCCTAACAACTATGTTATCACTACTATTATCATTTATACATTTAAATTCATTTCCTTAAGAGTAAAATACAATTTTTAATACCCATACCATAATAAAAAAGTACATACCATATTGTAACATTCCAATGTATTAGGAAGAAGGATTTAATAATTTCACTTAAGGTAAATCAGCTAAAAATTATCTTACAATTAAAGTTTGGATGGTAAGTAACAGGTTCCATAAGTCATGGTAGGCATCAAATTAAAGAGAATAATCCAAGAAAGATGATCCAATCAATGATTTACGGGAAAATCTTAATTTATTGGTGGAAATTGCAATAGTCAGATAGGTCAAACCAGAAATAAATAGATATAGTTTACCAAATTTAGTATTTAGGCTAATTTACATACGAGGAACACACATTGATTTAACAATTAATTTTATGAAATAGGAAATTGCAATCCGATCTTCATTTGTTTGAGTTAGCGAAGCCAAATTCCGCCAATGTATAACTTGACATAACCTATAAAAATAAACTAAGTCAAATATTACAATACGAGTAAAGAATCGCTAGAACCAATTCATTTTCACCTTTCCTTCACCTGTCCTTTCACACGCAAGATATTACTTGAATACCCGAGATTCTTCAAAAGACCGGAAATATCCATGAACTTTAGCTGATTCCAAGGTCGAGCCCGATCGTGGCACCTACTCCAAAGTTCATTCACCTGACAATTTCGTGCACTAGAGATTAAGGTTAGAACTGTGTTTATAGGAAAAATGTTGTTTTGTTCACTATCAAGATCTTTTAGTCAGTGATATTGTAACGTAATTTAGTTAAAGGTTTTTTTCTTACCCGTCAATTAAAGAATTAATTGTAAGCTGATTTACGCTAATACATCACTTTACAAGTAGGTAATTCACACAATAGTAGGTAATATTGCATTTGTTGAATTGAATTAAAAACCGCAATACCATTACGCACGAGTAATTAAAAACACAAAACGCATATTAAACATTTTTTCTATTCTTTAGAACCAAAAACCGAACTAGCGACACAGTTTGAAAAATAAATTAAATTAAACGAAGAAATATATCATCTCTACTTCCATCTATTTATTAACACAATGGCCGCGGTTATAACGTCCGAATTAAGTTGGACCAACTCCATTATTTTTATCAGTGAATTAGAGCAATGATCCTATAACGTACCTATATTTTTATCGGTTAAATTTCATCGTTAGCTCTATCTCTGCTTTCATATTGACGTTTATGGTGGCTATAATGCTACACTAATTAGAATGATTTTTTAATAAACCTTTTATAAACAATATGTAATTGACGTAATTACAACACCTAATGTGCTAATTGGTAGTAAATGGTAATTTGTACTTGCGTTCCATTTAGATGAACCTTTGTTTATGGAACTAAACTAGAATGACGTAGATAGCAGAACAAACAAGCTAATTAAGTCACCCACACATAGTAAAAATTAACAGTCTCGTTATTTGTATTCCGAGAAAATGCTAGACCTACGACACTCTCTGAATTTATCCCTCTGAAATGTGCCCAAAGAGCGCATAATACTCTCTACAACATATTGCTCTATGAGATATCGAACAGCGTCGTTTTAAAAACGATCACAAGCTGCACCCGTCTACACGACTTATCGCGCGATTGTAGTTACTTTTATATTTTTAGTGCGGTAATTTAACAAAGTAGCAAACAAATGCCAGTGATGGCGGTATGAAAATTTTATGTGTTCCAACACGTGACAATTCGTTTTTATGGAATTGAGACGTAATTCGTTCTGAAATAAAGCGCGCTCTTGGCGCTCACGTACTCGCGTTTCTTGATAAAATGTCCGATGATATCGCAAAGAAAACGCGAGGTACTTGTACACATACTATGCAGCTAACTATGTACACTCGAAGACAGCAGATTATACACAACCAATTTTAGTGAAAAAACAAGTTTCCCGGACATCTTATATGACCATTAATATAATGGTATGTCGCATTCATTCAAGAGATGTATTTGAGTTTCCTAACTTAGACTTCTTTATATGCTAGAACTTCATCACCAAGCTGAAATTACATAATTCAGTAATACATTATTTCTACCTACGTTCAGAAAAATGCGCGTGCGGGCTGATTAACTGCTGGTAGAATTAGTATTCAACAATCAAGCTTCGAGTAAACATGGGGTAAACATTAATTATAAAAAACTCTAGAATACGTTATTACTTATAAAATGAACTGACAGTGCAGAATTCTTTATTGCTCGATCACACTTTTCATTCATACGTATGTATATGTGGGTGGCCATACAATTACACTAGCGATATTCCTTCAAGGAAGTAGAAAGTTATGAGATTGACGGTTGTAAGATTGAAGATAACCTTATAGTTCTTAATTTGTTTTATATATCAAATATAGAATCTGAAAAATTAAATCACTGATTGTGAGTATCTATGCATGCGACGCAAATTGCACCAAATAAATTACTTTTTTACTGAAGGTGGCTAGCCTGAGCAAACAAAAAACCCAAGCTATTATGTTATCGTTTACATATGAAATTTAGCAACCTGAAGCCTTAGTGTACACTATTTTAAGGCTTAATGAGTTGAGTTAACGCCATAGAATGGTCAGAGGAAAATCGTATTTACTGAAAACTATTGAACATACATCTGAATTAGCGCTTTATATTTTCTCAATGAAAGCGAAAATTACACCTGACCAGAAGTGCGATCTTTAAATAGCAGAACATTTCCAGAGTTTATGCAGTAATTTTTAAACTGAACTAATTCTGGAGCGCTAATAGATTTGTCCAAAGACACGATAAATTAGACGTTAAACAACATATAAAATTAAAGATGCACTGCTCGTTTTAATTTTAATTCATTATTGGGGCATTGAGACATCAATTAAAAACAAATAATCTGACGCATTATAAACTTAAAAATATTTCCCTTTATGTAAAAAATAACTACAGAACCATCCTATAAATTATATGAATACAGCGCATAATTGCAGCTATAAGCAATAACTAGCTCAAAAGACACAATCACAGTTATCACCTTCACTAAGAAAAGAACACTGAAAGGCCTGCAAC
>SMLS01073921.1:0-22259 GCA_004785975.1 Popillia japonica
CTCTTAAAAATAAATTGACATCGGGATGTGACCAGATACCCTCTTTTCTATTGAAGGACTGTGCTACTATCTTTGTGAAGCCATTATCGCATATCTTTTACTTAACTTTGAGGACAGCGGCGTTTTCTAATATATGGAAAATTGGGAAAGTTTACCCAGTATTTAAGAGTGGGAAAGCGGCTGAAATATCCAATTACAGATCGACATCTATCCTGTCAAATGCGGCTAAAGATTTCGAGACCATCCTGTATAGTACTCTATATGTACCAGCAAATAAAAGATTTGATAGCGGTGGAACAGCATGGTTTTGTCGAAGGCCGATCGACTATTACGAATCTCTGTACATTTCTTCAACAAGCCAGTGAAGTATTTGATGCCCAGTGTCAAATTGATGTAATATATACTGACATTAGTAAGGCTTTTGACTGTATCGACCATGGAATCTTGTTACAAAAACTTCAACGCTTCAGCTTCAGTGAACCACTCTTTCATTTGATGCGGTCATATTTGACAGATCGACAGTTTTTTGTATTCTACATTAATTATGCATCTAATGTGCATACTATTGGCTCTGGAGTACCGCAGGGATCAAACCTTGGTCCGCAATTGTTCCTGCTCTTTATAAATGATCTTCTAAAGGGGATTAACTGTCGAACCCAAATGTTTGCCGGTAACGTAAAATACTATCTGCATATAATTTCAGTGGATTTTATCATATCAGTTTGGTAAATAAGAAGTTATTTGGGGGTTAGAATGGGCCAAGATGAGTCTAAATCCATTTTACTATGGAAATTGGAACTTGTGCCAATGTTACTCGATATCAGGGTAACATTGGCCCAACATTAAGAAAAAATTATTAACTTAGATAAAAATAAAGCAACATGTTTCCAATGACTCACGATTCTCTATTGCTTCATATAGCATCCCTTATATAGTATTTAATTAAAATAAATTAGTAGACACATTCGTTACAGAAGTTTACCGAACAAATTGGGCCAGTGTTACCCCAGTTGACTGTACTAAAATGGCCTAAAATTGTAACACCAGAAATATAGCATAATCCGAACAAATCAGAACTAAGTAATACTATAAATGGTCTATTTATCGTTATAAAACAATATAAATAAAAATGTAAAGCATAGAGGACTACTGAAGTCGTAAATGTCACTTGGGGTTACAAAAAAATGCTGTAGCGGAAAAAATGTACCAAGCCGACCAGACATGCGAGAAACAGCAACGAGGAGAGAGATAAAATAGAAAAACGTTCACCAGAACGTAATAATGTATACGAAATATTTGAGGAAATAAAATACTCCGAACCTGGAAAATAAGTTGTAATCTTCTTCAGTATAAAAAGGTTTGATATGTTTCATGGGCTTGGTCGCTGAAAAAGCTCTCAATAAAATATCTGTAACAAATGTTATTTTACCACACAGAAGAATATACAGAATTAAACCATAACGCCACAACAAAAATTTCATAAATTAGTAGAGGGTTTTCCAATAAGAACGATATGATTTCAAAATGAAGTAAAATAGAAATGATTTCAGATACAACCACACTTTTTATATACCAGTTAACCAAAAATTAGCTTCATCTGAAAAGATAATTTTTTCCGCAAAAATTGCGATCCATTTTTTTATTTATTTATTTATTTTACACACACATAGATAACTAGACATACAATACAAAAATATTATGCACGCATCCATGCACAACATGATGTGTCGACGTGTGTATTTTTCTGTCTTCGGTGCTCGTCGGGGGGTGATGACGCCTACATGACTCGTCCCGGACTAGCGGTATTGAGGGCGACGTTGGTTTGGTTACTCTCTCTTCAGTTTTTTTTTTATTTATTTTTTTTTATATGCGATCTTGCAGTAGCATATTTATAATATTTTTTTTTGTAATAGTTGCAATCTAGCTTTTTTAGTTCTTTAGGGAGTTTATTGTATTGGGTTATTGTTTCTCCCGTTGGGATTTTTTCATATTTTTTACTAGTATTTTTTCTGCTCTTAAATGCGACCGTCTCCTTGTATTATGCGTGTGTAGGGTTCGACTGTTTCTTAATGTGTTGTTTTTAGTAGTTTGTTTTTTATTTTATGTAATAGTGTAAGATTTCTTTTGTTTAATCGTTTGCTTTACATTTAGTTCTTGAATATTCCTGTATACTTCTGCTGTTAACGTTCTTCTGTCCATCGAATAGAGTAGTTTTAAGATTGTTTTGTTGTCTTTGTAAAGTGTTTATATTTTTTTTCGTTGTGGTGCTCCATATATTTATAAGAAAATTCATATGAGATGTAAATAATGAGTTACATATGGTTTTTTCATGTGTTCTGGGATTACCTTCTTTATTTTTTTTAATCCTGCTATAGCGATGGTGTTTTTTTAATCAGAATTTTTATATGTGTGTCCCATTTCAAGTTGTTTTGTATTGTTAGTCCCAAGTTTTTGGTTTGATTAGTTTGTTCCATAGATCGTTCTTTGACTTTTATGTCGAATATCAGGGGAAATGATTTCTTTGTAAATATCATAAATTCTGTCTTTTTCCCATTTATAGTTATAAAATTATTATAGCACCATTTTTCCAGTTTTTTAACGTCTTCGTCTATGTGCTGTTGTCATCGTTCATTGCTGTTGTATGGTTGTGAGTATATGTATTACACATATATCATCAGCGTATGCGTAGATTTTGCCGTGGGGTTGTATGTCAAATATATCGTGTGTATATATTATGTATAGCAATGGCGGCAAGTTTCCACCTTGAGGTATTCCGTATTCGGCCGTCAGTTGTTGGCTTTCGATATTATTTACTATGGCAGTTTGTTTTCTATCAATCAGATATGTTTTTATTAGGTTTTTGGATGTTCCTTTTATGTCAAGGTGGTCCAGTTTTTCTACTAAATTTTCCTTAGATATGTTATCAAAAGCCTTCTTCATATCAACAAAAACTACCGTGTTGTTTTGGGCTACTTCCGTTTTTATATTATTTAGGAGATCATTAACTGTTGGTGTCGTTCGGGACTTTTTTTTGGAAGGCATATTGTCTTGTATGAATTATTTCATTCTTCTATATATATTCGCTTATTTGCAGTTGTAGACTTTTTTCTAAAACTTTGTTCAACTTATAGGCCGGTAATTTTCTGGTTTTGTTTTGTTACCCTTTTTATATATTGGTTTTATATTGTTTTTTTTTTTTAATATTTTTGGGTACTCTCCGTTCTCTATTACCTCATTTATTAATGCTGTGAGGATTGGTGTTTATTTGTTCCTACATTTTTTTAATATTTCTTCTATCTAGTTATTTTATCATGTCCGAGTGCTTTATTATTCCTTAATTGCGATATTATTTTGAGTGTTTCTTCTTCTGTAATTTTTCTAAGTTGTAATAGTGTTGTCCATCTAGGGGTGGTGATCGTCATGGAAGGTTGTTTTGAGTTAGCTATTTGCATCTCTGCTAGTTGTTTTCTTATGTTTGCAAAATCTTCATTTATTTCGTCTGCAATTTTGTTCGGGTCTGTTGTCACTGTTAAGTCTTTTTTCTCTATTTCCGTTGTTTGCCTATCCTGATTCTTTCTGCCGTTTAACTCCGTAGTTATTATGTTCCATGTTTTTGAAGAATCTTGTCCATATTTTTCTTTATTGTTTGATTATCTTCTATAATTCTTTGTAGTATCGTTGATAGTTGGTTGAACGACGTATTTCAAGTCGTTGTAAACTACAAGCAGCAGATTCGCGGCGCAGACGATGGTCCAGTGGGTTATGTTCTTGGGACAAAACAATCTTATATGGGTGTAAATTTAAATCTCTTTGCAAAATTCGCCAAGTTATTTTTTTAAGTCCTAAGTTAAGTGATATAACAATGAAAATGCTGATAAAATGTTTGACGAGTTTATGGAGAACGTTTTGTGGTATTTTGACATGCATTGCCCGAGAAAGGCGAGCAACTGCAACAGAGGAAATAACATATTAAATCAATGGGTGAACTCAGATATTCGAGAAGCTAGCCAAAAGCTCAAAGATCTATTTTGGCTCAAACAACAAAAGATATTCCCAGATAGTCAAGAAAGATATACAGAGCATAAGTTATTTTACAAAAACCTTCTTAAGCAAACTAAATGTGATTACTATAGTAGATCTATAGAATTGGCAAATAACAAAAGCAAAAAAGTTTGGCAGATCGTCAATGCTACTCTGGGCAAGCAAAATAAGAAGTATTATTTCAAATTGAGCCACGAAGGGTTAACAATAACTGATCCCAAAAAAGTAGCTGATGTATTTGCAAACCACTTCGCAAACATAGCAGAACAAAAGGTAAAAGACCATTTTAGAGATGACCTATCATTCGAGTGCACCACTAGTGTATCGGTACCCTTCTCTATGTATTGTGCCCCAGTAACTGAAGGTGAGATTAGGAATATTATTGCCAATCTCAAAAATAATAACAGCACGGGACCAGGTGAACTGACATCACGCATACTAGGTGACATAATGGAAGAAATCGTGTGTCCGCTAACGTATACTACTAATCGCTGTTTGGAACAAGGCGTATATCCGTCTAAGTTAAAAGTTGCAAATGTTATACCTGTACATAAGAAGGGTGATCCAGACAATGCAGACAACTACAGACTTATATCGCTGCTTAATGTTACATCAAAAATCATAGAGAGGGCTTTAGTAGATAGAATCGTGAATTACATGAACACATTCAAATTATTCTCTGATGCCCAGCATGGCTTTAGACACGGCAAATCGACGGAAACAGCTGCACATGAATATATTCAATTTATACAAGACAAAATGGATACGAAGAAATATGTAGCTGGAATATTCTTCGACTTTTCCAGAGCGTTTGACACGGTGTGCCGTAACTTTGTCCAGACCAAACTATTCAAGATCGGTATTAGAGGTAATATCCTCAAAATTATAACTTCGTTTCTGTCAAATAGACGACTAACTGTGAGATGTAACGCCACTTCATCAGAACAACGAAACATCGAGATAGGTGTTGCGCAGGGATCTGTGTTGGGCCCAACTATCTTTTTGCTATTCATAAATGACTTTCAACATCATATCAAAACTGCTGACCTTCTACTAAACTATGCAGACGATACTTCGGTGGTGGTGACGGGCGATACTCCGGAAGAACTGGATCAGAAGATTGTGGTGGTGAAGAAAGAAATGGATGAGTGGTGCAAGAGGAATAGAATAATGCTGGATACAGATAAAATACAGTGTAAATATTTTTATAAAAAATTCTGTGCCTAAAACCAACAATGAATCGACTCACGTCAACCTCGTGAGTGTGTATGTTGACCAAAGACTTAAATGGAATGAACATTGTGATCATATATGTGGTAATTATTATATATGTGGTTATATTATTGCTAGTAGTGCCTATTATGCTTTAACCAGGATCAAAAGTTCATTGGATAACAAATACCTCCATCAAATCTATTATGCCTTGGCCTTCCCCCACTTATCGTATAATATTTTGTTGTGGGGTGCTACAGCAGCAGCTGAAAGAGTCTTTATCGCACAGAAAAGAATTTTACGTTTAATTTTTAACCTTCAGTATAGGCAAACGTGCAGAGATACATTCATTGGGATGGTATTTTAACGGTAACGGGAATACTGATTTACAGAGCCGCCATATTCGTAGCACGGCATGAAGGTCGCTTTGCGAGGAATAACTCTTACCACAATTATAATACTAGATTTAACGAAAAATTGCGACCTTTGGCTCATACTAGCACTCTTTTTGGAAAATCACCCGATTCACTTTGTATTGCAATCTATAATAGGATTCCTAAGATTATAAAAGGAAGTGCGACTGTTAATCTCCTTAAGAGGCATTTACGGGAGTACTTAGTAGCAAAATGTTTTTACTCCCTAAATGAATTTTTTTGCTGTTGACTTTGAATATTATTTATTACAGATCCTGGTGTTATATAATTGTTGTTTGTTTATGTAAGTTTGTCATTTACTGCTATATGCTATAATTGTACCGACATTTGTACCTGACTTACCCTATATTCTTTGTAGAATCAACTGGGTCAGTAAATATTATTCTTATTATTATTATTATTAGTCGACGACGAGGAATTAATAAGTTTGGATCTTCTGCAAGACTAGCTCTTACAGCAGCAGTTCTGGCATTTCGACATCCTACTAGTATTTTTGCATGGTGAAAAGTAAAATTACTTTCAAATTTCTTAACTATGCGACGAATGACAAGCACAGAAGGGCGATTATTTAGAAGTTTTCGCAAAATGGGCGAAAAGTATTCACATATGAACGACAATTTTCATAAAATTTTTGGACAATAGCCAAACGTTCTTGGAGCAAGTATTTAGCCGTAAGAAATTGTTAGAGCTTAGTGAACATAAATGACAAACAGTGAAAGGTATAACTTTATTACCATGGTTACTACATCACTACAAAATCAAAATCATATCATTCTTATAGGACACCCCTTTTTTAATAGAAGAAAAAAAGAATGTAAATGACATGACGTAAGAGGACATATCACCACGCCAAAGTAAAATACTTTCGTGAATTAATGTGAAAATTGTTGTCAAGACTATCTAAAGTTCAATAACCTCAGATAATGTAATATAGCAGTCAAATAGGTTAAAGTATTAGGTATTAGGTAGAATCATTGCAGCCTGACATGATAGTTTAGCAATATTATATCTGTTTGAAAATAGTACAGGAAGCTAATTTTTGTTTTCATAATCGTAACAGACAATTTAATAATTTGTTAGTTCATTGTACTGAAGCACTAATTTCAGTTCAGTAACTATATCATTAAGTTTTATTACAAAACCAAAAATAAAATCTATTTCCACTATCTGATTTATTTCCTACATCGCTTAAGAAAATTTATTTAATTAACGTAACAAATCTAACAAAAGCTTTCAATCTCACACCAGATCTAATCTATCTTGCAGGCTATTAAGGAAGCTTATTTAACATATCCGTATCACTGTTGTGCGTTCAAGTTTCCCCATACGCACAACCCCTGGGAATTCGAGAAGCACCAACAGTTCGTACTGAAACTTCAGGAAACTTGCCGGACTAACAACCTGAACCGTTCCAGTATGCGAAGCGGGAACGCTACTTTGGGTGATACTATACACATTCCTATGAACACGGATCCTATCGACGAGGAATCTTGGGACGTCGCAGAAGAGTATTTTCATAACGGCTCTTTACCGACGAATCACTCGCCCGTGAAGACCGCCATTTGTGGAAATATTTATCGGAATTATCACGAGGTAAGGTTTTATAGCAATTAGATTAGAATTAGGTTAGAACTAAGAACAAATATTAATTCTGTAACTTTGTAATAATAATGTGCAGTTCATCTATCAAGCAAACGGAGTGGCGGCGATCATCAAAGAATGAGGCGGCAAACATCAAAGCCTTTGACGTTGGTCGCCTCACTGGCGGCGCAACCAAAGATTATTGCTTCTCAAATGTTCTACACTAGACGATTCTAGATCATTCCTTCATTTTACCGATATAAGCGGGTGGATGGCCTGAAGTTCTATTTGAGCTAGCGACATGATAACTTCGACAAGCGATATCCTAGCGAACTGCTAGTGCCGTCAATTTGCTTTGTGTCTTGTATGCATCTTGAGTGCTTACTAATCATATTTTGTTATTAAGTTTATCGAAGAAAAATTAAACGAAATTGATGTCTGGTGGAAAAAAACGAAAAATAGGTGCAGATGATCGCCAGCAAAAAAAGTTGACTGAAGAATACTTTTTTATCTTGCACAATGTTAAGCCTATTTGTTTGCTGTGTAATGAATCCATTTCAGTGATGAAAGAATTCAATATAAAGAGGCATTACTCAACTAAGCATCCTATGCTGCACTCACTGATAGGACAAATAAGAAAAGACAAAATCCAGAAGCTTACCGCAAATTTGGAAAAACAGCAGCAAAAGTTTCATAAAAAAAAAAAACTTTATAATGTTGTGAAAGCTACTTTTATAGTTAAGTAGTTCAAAATTGGCAAAGTCATTAAAATTATTTGCCGTAGAAGAATTTATCAAGAAGTGTACGTTAGAAGTTTGCAGTGTTTTGTGTTCTAAAAAGAAAAATGAATTTGAAAAAATTAGTTTGTCAAGACGAACTGCTGCTCGGCGTATAGAAATGATGGCTAATGATATAAAAACAACTTTGACTGACCGTATGGCTGGTTTCTAATCATTTTCCATAGCACTAGACGAGATCTCCGATTTGTCTAGCACAGCTCAACTGGCTATATTTATTCGAGGTGTTGATAAAGAGTTTACTGTTACCGAGAAATTACTTGCTTTACAGCCGCTAAAAGGAACCACTACAGGAGAGGACATTTGTAATAAAATTCAAAAGATATTCACAAGTTTTGGCTTGCCATGATCAAAATTAGTTGGTGTATGCACATATGGTGCACCTTCTATGGTTGGGTTACGTAAAGGTATCATCGGAATTTTGTACGAAAAAGTAAGTGAATTAAATGTGCAAAAGGATGATTTGATGGTCGTTCATTGGATTATCCACCAACAAAACTTGTGTTCTTAGTCCATTCGACTCCAGAATGTGATAGTAAAAACTATTAATCTCTCTCTATTTCGCCTGTTTGAAGAAACAAGGGAAAGATTGGATTCTACTCCTCCTATAATTCGAAAAAGGTCCCTTAAGTTTCCATTTGTTATAAAATCATCAGCATCTAACGACCACATCGGCCGCTTTACCACTATCTCTTCCTGAGGATACGTTCTGCACAACTCATATTTAGAATTTGAGTTGAGGGTGATGTTACACTCCAACCAAATTATGTATTGTACCCCCCTATATGAGCTATACGTTGTTCCTATTTGTCCACAGCTACAGCTCACCATCCAGTCTAAGGTCTCATATTTAGTAAAACAGGGATTTTTATGCTTTTCAACATAAAGTTTGAGCAGGTGTCTGACTTTGGTTTGCCGAAAATAAGTTTAAAATTCTCTATAAAATATTTTCTATATAAATCATTACCTTTAGGATTATCTGCTTTGCTTTCTTACAGTAAAGCATATTGTTGGGGTTCATATTTCTGCAAATACAAGTTGTGCATTGTTGCTTCGATCTTATTTGGCCTGTTTTGGTGAAGTTTTCTTGCATTTACAGGTGCTGTACAGGAGGTTTTTTTAAATGATTTGCCACTCTTTCAAGGCGCCTTTTGGCCATATCGAAAATTGAGAGCATCGCGTTCTTACGAACTCTGCAGTCGTCTGCGCGATTTTTTATATAAAAAATTAATAAAAATGAACTATACGAATGAGCCCAAAAATTTTTGTGTGTGTATTGTCTTGTTATTAATAACTTTTATACCAGAGTCATACATTACTTACAACGTATTCATACGAACCAGTCCTAGGTTTGCCAGCTCCGGATTCAGGTCTATGCCTCTTTACAGCCTTAACTTTTATAAGCCTAGCCAAGAAAGAGTCTTGTAGGTCTTTCGATTTCAGCTGGTAGAAAGATTCTCGTACGTTACGCCTAACTTCTGCGGTAACTTTTTCAAAGCACTTTAACCTATACGAACACGGCTTTCCTTCCTTCTTTGCAGTATTTACGTATTCCAAGCCATGAGTTCTACACTTTTTTGATATAAATCTCTTCCATCGGTGTTTTAATATGATACTTTTTTAACCCTTCTGGGGATTAGCATTACGTCGAATTTCATCATCATCAGATTCTAATTCCGCCTCCGAAACAATAAAATCTTCGTCATTATCGGTATTTATACTTTCAAACGCTTCTTCCGCATATTCAGACTCGAAAGTTGGCAAGATATAATATGTTACCAATATATAGCAACAAACAACACATATGTAAAAATACACTGTATTTAAAAATTTTACGAATTGCAACCTAGAATCGTATTTGGCTATACTGACAATTGAGGAGTGTCTATGAATAATGAATCACCAGCGAGAGAATTTAATAAACATAAATTGTAACGCCGCAACAAAACGACGCCTACCTCCATGGAGAGGAGACTAAAAAAACAGACATATAGATTTTGTTTTACCTCACGTCAATTGTAACGTTAATTTCATTCTTATACTTATAATTTAACAAAATAAAGAGTTTACGTTAAACTGGCGCCCAACGTGGCGCCAGTTTAACGTAAACTCTTTATTTGGTTATGCAATAAACCATAAATCATGTCCAGTTTATGTGCATCGTGTAGTAGGACTGAGTTTTGCTAACAAGGCACGTGTATTACTTACAAAGATATCTGTTGGTTCATCCTGTCGTTGCTCCTTCGAAAATAATTGCTTGAATATTTTGTAGTTTGGCTGATCCGAACTAAATTCGAACCTCATCCCAATTGCTTGCGGAAGTCTTCGTCCCTTGCCACCACACTGCTGCAGTACCATCTAGCAACATCGGTAACCCTTTTACAGCAATTTCATCACTGATCCCTGCACACTCTTTGTATACTAAAATCCCATCGATAAATGCCTCCACATCTTCTTCTTTGTTGCCTGCAAACCGGGAATTACAATTTGCGAAATTTCCTGTTAATGTTGTTGTCTTCATGTTTCCTAGCAATCGTTGGAATTGTTCCTCAGTCATCGTTAGCGCCATTGCTGCTGTAGAACGTGTAATTCTTCTTGAAACCGTTTTGTATCAGGAAATTTCGTAATCAGCGCAGCCGCGATCGCTACTAGACCGATCGGTGGGAAGCAACGTTTTAACCTTCACGTTGAATTAGAAATCCGTATCTAATGCGACTTGATGTGATCCTATAGCACAATTTCAGTCGATATTCCGCATAATCACTGTCCGAAATGCAACAACGACACATATTAACCACGAGCTTTCGTGCACTAACACCGTTAATCGCAAACTATTCTCGATCATCAATTTTGTGTTTCCAGCCCCACGTTGGGCGCCAGTTTAACGTAAACTCTTTATTTTGTTAAATTATAAGTATAAAAATGAAATTAACGTTACAATTGACGTGAGCTAAAACAAAATCTATTATAGGTCAGTTTTTTTAATCTCCTCTCCATGGAGGTAGGCGTCGTATCGTTGCGGCATTACAAAATGGAGATATTTACTTCTGTAGCACACCGTATTTTCCTTCAATTATGGGTAACCTCCAATAGGAGTAAATAGATATCTTGAAAATGACATGTATTGCAAACCACGATTTCATCATAGTTCACATTTGAACCGATACTCTATGGAGTTGTTCCGTATAACTACTCGCGGTGCCTGTAAGCTATAGCTTTGAAATTGTGCTCGTGTAGTACAAAGAGGTAGCATATACATATGTATTTACATAAATACATACACTCAGTTCAGTACAGAAACTACAATTTATAGGGCGTTTTTAACATTCACTTAGAATATGATTCCGACAGCAACCTATACTTTAAACTCTACAAGATCAACTTACCGTGGCACTATTTTAAATTGGCGGGAAACATTTTCCAGAAAATTTATAAACGGTGTATCGAGGAAACTATAAAATACATTCCTCTCAACCCAGTATTAATAAATGTGTCGGTTGTGCTGGCGTACTTACTTATTTATATTATATATGGGACCTACGTAGTTGTATTATTTATACGTTGGTTAATATGGTAAAGATATCTGTCGTAAATTTATATTTTATTACTTACATCGGAAAAGATATTGATTTGTCGAGCTGCTATCGTAAAAACGTACCATTCTTTCCACATTGTAATAAATCTCTCGCGAATGGACGAATATTGTTCATTCAGGCGGTTCAATCAAATTCGCAGTACCTACTCGTAAAATAACGCGACTTTGTAAGGTATCACGTAGACCGTTTTTGTTAAGAATTGCCGTAAATGCTACTACCAAATTGTTGAAAGTAAATCAATAAATTGAGTGAGGTTTTATTTATTGCTATGCTTCTTATCTTACTCGTTACCTGCCCGATCTTCTCGTCTCTCTACGACCGATTGATATCTCAAATTAATCCCAGGATTACTTTGGGTGCCAAGGCTTTAATCTCTGCTCGGGGTTTAGAGTTACGTATCCTAATGCTTCGCACTCGCAGAGTATACATGATGATCCAAATTCAAGGTGCACTATCCCGGTTATTAGAGGAGCCACGTAATTTATTAAATTAGGAAAGACGTAGTATTTTCTACGCTGATTACGATGGTCGAAACAGAAAAAAGATCGAACGTATGGGTAACGAATTCTTTCAAAAAACGTATATTTTTCTAACGGAACGCCCAGTATATTGTTATGCCAATCGATATACAATCACTTTCTTAACAAGAATGTTCATATGACTTCATTCGAAAAAGTTGAAAATAACTGAGATAATTAAAAAATAAGGTGTAGTCAAGTTGGACGAACAAAATTTATTTTCAAAGGCAGTACAAGCAAAAAGTAAAAAAAAGTATCTACAGTAGATGCTCAAAAAGATTACCTCCAAGTTGAACACATTTTTGTGACCTTTTTAAGACACTTTCTGTAGCTTTGAGAACAACCGTTTTGTAGATCATCTACATTATTGAATCGTGTTTTGTAGGGCTTAGTTTCTACATATCCTCAAAAATAAAAGTCCAGAGGCGTTATATCTGGTGAACGAGTGAACAGTAAACTGCAAGTAATAAATACGCACTTTATTTTTTACACGCACAGTCTGACTTATTTGCCCAATAACTATGTATGACATGAGACTGCCACTTCTACGGTAAACCATGAGTAAACTGTCTTAGTGCTTCCTGAGCCACCTTAATATTTCACAAATACTTTTTGCTTCTATTGCCTTTGAAAATGTTGTTCGTCCAACTTGACTACACCTTATTTTTTAATTATCTCAGTTATTTTCAACCATTTTCAAACAAAGTCATATGAATATTTTTGTTAAGCAATTGATTGCACATCGATTGAGGTAACAATATACAGGGCGCCTAATGAAATAAGTCGTTACCCACATGTTCGGTCGTTTTTCTGGTTTCATCATCGTAAGCAGTGCAAAAAATACTATATCTTTCCTAATTTAACCGAACACGTGGCTCCTATAATAACGGAAATACCAACGGTGCACGTTTAATTTGGATCAGTCTGTATACTGGGCTGTCTCAGTTTTCAGTTTGTAAAATCGACACGCAAGTCCCGATCAGTTTTGCGCACTTTTTAAACGGTAATGACCATTGAGCAGACCTATGAGTTCTTAAATCGAATTTTCTTAAATCAAGAAGTTTTTTACTATTATGGTGCGAGCAGCTGATAAATTCCTTTGTTTGTGTTTATTCGGGTATTTTTCCCCAGAAGCAGGTAATTTCTTTTACTTCCCAGTCTTGAAGATCCTCTTTGAGTTGGCATTTTGCATTTGGCCGAAGAGCGGTTCTGATCCACTGACATCCTTGTCCGCTACTTACTTTGCAAGTTTGCACTTCATTTCTTTTCATTGGTATTTGTGTAGCCTGAAACCCACATCACGGATACCCCCTTCCCTTACCTAAATTCTTTCGCACAGGAAGACCTATGGCCTATTTCCGCCCGAAAACCTGTTAGAAATCCGCCTCGGTCTCCAGAGAGACTGGTTTTTGGTCCATCAACGTCAACTCCTACCCGTTTGCTGCCTTTGGATCCATCCATGTGACAGACAAGGAATCTGTTTTCAAAATTAGGTGTAGCAGAGCTCCATCCCTCATGTCTCAAAAATTGCACATCGAATGGTCGCTCCTGGTGCAGTTTGATAGTTCTAGTGTCCGTTGGCTTGTTCTCCTCGAGCTCCAGAGAGGCTGGTTTTCGGTCCATCAACGCCAACTGCTACCTCTTTGCTGACTTTGAATCCGTGCATGTACCAGACAGGTGATCATTGCTCAAAATTTGGTCTACTAGAGCTTTACTACTCGTGTCTCAGAAATAGCACCCTCAATGGTGGTGCAGTTTGACACTCATACTGTCCATTGGCTTGGATAAGTATTGTACATTTTCAGGCACGGTATTAACTTAAAGCATTATCGTACGTACACCGTCGAAGAAAAACTGTGCTAACATGTCTTCTTTCCGATCCTTGGGTTTGTCGTAAGGACAACTAAATCGAAGATGTAGGTAAATATTTTTGCAGATTTTCTGAAATTCCATTATAATACTTTTATGTCTCCTTAAAATTGGTACCAGCATACTGGTGCTATTATTACTTTCAGCAGACTTTATTGTCTGAGCCTCACCAGTGCAGTAGTGAAATATTGAATCATTCTATGCATTCTTTGAAGTAAACAGTTATCTAAAGATAAGAACCGTCTGTTTCCGTAAACCTTACAATTTGATCCGATTTTGGTTAGATCTTCTGTTATTACAAAGTAATTAAATATTTTTCTGATTTACAGCAAATATGTTTTGTCAAAAGAATTTTAGGGCTACTTACACTACAACTACTTCTAAATATATTTCATCATTAGTACTAGAAATGAAGTCGCGTTTCACAAAAATTAGCCCAAATAGAGCATAACCCTTACTATTTTATATTTAGGTACCTTTATGGGCAAATATAAAATATCCTAAGGGATGTATGTAATATACCGAAGTATCCACATTTATGCCTAGCATAAATAGCTACTGAAGTAATAATTTCAACGAATAAACTGTGAGAGGTCAAGTTGCTTATACTTTTATTAACGAAATAGGAGCCTTATAACTAACTACTGTGGATTTTATGTAAATGACTCCCAACCATTACATAGAAGCAGTAAATTATATAATAGGCTATACGCTCGGTAATTTATAACTCTGCCTTTTCTACTCGTATTAAACATCATTTTACTATTTTAATTACAAGATAAACCAGAACAAAAACTATGGGATAGATTATCAAAGGAAGGTAGCTGTCATTCAAAATATTACATAATATAGCAGGTGCTTACGTGTATATGTATGCTAATCACCACTGAATGGCTTGATAAAATACTATAACTTCAGTTAGTGTTGTGAACATCCACTGATTAGAGCAGGTAATTAGAGTTGTAGCGACTATTTGCGCGCAAATATGTGCCGATAAAGTTCAATTAGTTTCGCATTTCTGCAAAATACATGTCACGCCCTGCGATGCTGTAATTATACATCATGTGACTGAAATCGAAATGGAAAAACGATCGCAAGGCTAACGTTGATAGATTAGGTAACTGCAGGCGCTGTTACTTATTGCTCGTGTTTTAATAGGAAAGTTGGAGTTTAATGGTTCTTGTACAGATTTGATATCATCATCATCAAGCCGTTCAATTCATGTGGATTATGGCTGACGCTTGAGCGTCATAAAATCCCTTTCATTGGGTGGATTAGTCCTTTTTTCCCTTATTTAAAATCCATTGTGGGTCCTGGCTATCTTTATCATTTTCTTCCACTCCGCTCTAACCCTGCACTTCGATTTCCAATCCGTCACTCCTATCGTCCTTGCATCCTCCTCCAAAGCGTCTCCCCATCTTTCCCTCGGCCTTCCTTTGCTTCTGGTCCGTAGTGGAATCCACTGCGTTATCCTCCTAACCATTTCTGTTGGCTTTCTCCTCATTATATGTCCTGCCCATCGCAATCTATTTGCGTTAAAGCATCTTATGACGTTTTCTCCTCCGAGCTCCTCTTCTATCTCCCTGTTTCTTTTCATTCTTATTTCCCCATCTTCCGTTATATTTGGCCCAAATATTGTCCGCATTATCTTTCTTTCTATTATTCGCAGATCTTCTTCCTCTTTTCGATTTATTACCATTGTTTCTAGCGCGTAAGTAATGACCGGTCTGATCTGGGTTTTATATATTTTTATTTTCGTTTTTTTACTTAGCACTTTATTTTTTAATAGAGATTTATTTCCACCGTATGCCTTTTAAAATTCTTTCTCTCACCTTATCTCTTATAGTTCCTCCCACTGTAACTCCTAAATAATTGAAAGAGGAAACTGCTTCGAAATTGTATCTTTTTGTGTTAAAAAGTTTTGTGCTCTTATATCTCCCTTCCCCAGCTTCAAGTATTTTGTCTTTGCTTCATTTATTATCATACCAATTTTTTGTGCTTCCGCATCTAAATCTTCTATGGGTCTTATCAGAGCATCTCTTGTATTTGCTGTTATTGCAACATCGTCTGCGTATGCTATAAGTTGTATCTGATCGGTCATAATATTTTTCTTGTCTAGTTTTGTTGTTCTTATAGCTCCCTCCAGCACTAGAATAAACAATGTTGGCGATATTGGGTCACCTTATTTCACTGCTTTATTTATCTCAAATGTATCAGTTGTTGTTTCCCTGGAATCTCACTTTGGTCTTTGTATTTTTCAAACTCACTTCTAGGATTGTTCTTAGTTTCTTGGGTACTTCTAATATTTCTAACTCCTTAAACATTTCCTCCCTGTTAAGCGTATCGAAAGCATTTTGAAATCTATGAATATTGTGTGTGTTTCTTTTCCATGTTCCCATCTCTTTTGAAAAATCTGTTCCAACGTGTGTATGGCGTTAATCGTGGATCTTCCTGCTCTAAAACCATTCTGGTAGTCTCCTAGAATTCCCTCAGCGTATTCCTTTAATCGTTTATTTACCAAATTCGCCAAGATTTTGTAGGAAACATTCAGTAAAGTTATCGGCCTGTAGTTTACGCAGTTCTTCTTATCTCCCTTTTTATGTAAGAGTGTAATTATTCCGGTGTACCAATCTTCGGGTACCTTGTTTTGTGTTCATATGAGTTTTATCAGGTGACATATTCGTGCTTGTAATTGCTGTCCTCCATATTTTAGCAACTCTGCTTCTATATCGTCCTCTCCTGGGGTTTTACCATTTTTCAATTTTTTTATTTCTTCTTGTATTTCCTCATCACTGGGACTCTCCTCTTCTATCGTTTTGTAATAGCTGCTCAACTGGATGTTGTAATTCCTTATTTTCTTGTATATAATATTTCTTTGTAGTGTTCCATCTAAATCTCTTCTATTTTATTAGCGTCATTTTCAATTTTTCCATTTTTATCTATTATTCCTCTCGTTTTAGTTATTCCTTTATTATATTGTAGTTTCATATTTCTGTAGAATTCCTTTATTTTATAACGGTGACTTTGTTGTTCTATATCTTGTAGCTTTGTATTTATCCAATCGTTCTTCTTCTTCTTATATATGATATTTGCGATGTTCCGCTTTATCTCATATTCCTTTCTTTTTGTTGTTGCCTTGTACTAATCCATTTAACTCTTGCTAATTTTTTCTGCATTCTTGCTTCTTCGCATTTCTGATCGAACCAGTCCTTACTCCTCCATCCTTAGATTTGATATAATTTGTTATGTTGATTTGTTTTGTTGATTTGATATGTTAATACTATTGCTTAAATATTTCTAATTACAAGTTTTAACATAAAATGCCGCCGACTGCTATCATAATTTGCTTTACCTAAACAGTAAATTGTAATCATTGTCAATTGTAACCTTAAGCAGCATTGACCATCTGAGCATGGTAATATATGAAACATAAGTTTTGACAACAAGTTTTCAGGAGGAATGGTATTACCAAAAGTGGCCCGATCCACTTACCTCTGGATATCTATTCGTTTGTTAGTTACACTGGTGACATGTTAGATTTGCCTGAAACAGTGTTAGTTCGACGAGTACCTAAACGCGAGGTTATTAATATGTTTCGAGACCAAGATATAATTAAGAAATGTAAGGAAGATTTGCCGTGCATCAATTTATCGAAAAGTGGACGACCTCCAGCTTTGGCCCCATATGAAATAAATTGGGCATGGGATTCTTGGCAGTATTTTGGCTAAAAATTGATTAGAAAATCGAAAAAGGAGGAAGTGTACCAAATAACTCAAGTAGAGAGGATTTGCAGATGCTGTCAGTATTAAGCCACGTTATTGTTTGGGACAATGGGAAATATTCTACATAATCCAATTCTCAAGTAAAGGATAACGATGGTTTTTACCCGTCCAATATTGGAAGTTGTCCTGACAACAGAAAATTTCAAGACCTTACATTGGGAGAGTTAAAGGTGAAACTTTCATTAATAGTCATCATCCAAATGATGATGTAATATTCTGGGCCGATCTGGCTTCATGCCATTATGCTACAATCAGTCAGAACAGGTTAACTGAACATGACATGAAGTATGTACCTAAGGAAGACAATCCCCCCAACGTAAGCCAGGCGCGCCCCGTTGAGAAGTTTTGAGCACTACTGAGTAGGAAAGATTATGACAACGATTAGGAAGCCCAAAGTATGATGTGGCAAATTATTCGTCATTTTATACCAAAGGCCCTTATCAGCTTTGTACATTTAGTTTTTGTATGAAGCAATGCTGTACATATAATAATTTCTCCTCATATAATAAAATTTTCACTACAAATTGATTATTATCTTTAATTTTTTTCCCAAAATTTATGTTCCATGCGTTAATGATTCCAGTTTATATATTTTATACAAAGCTATTCCTCCTCACATTTCAGGTGAAGTGTTACCCTACACCAGATGCGTTCAACCCCTGCGAGGACCTCATGGGTAATTGGACGCTGAGGATTCCGGTATGGTTCATATCGTTGTCAGCGGTAATTGGCAACTTGTTCGTTGTCATCGTTATAGCTACTTCGCATTTCCGTTTAACCGTTTCGAAATTCCTGATGTGCAATTTAGCCATAGCCGATCTGTGTATTGGGATCCATCTCCTCCTTATAGCCGTAGTAGACGCCTGTTCCATCAGGGTATACTTTAATTACGCTATTAACTGGCAAGAAGGTAAGAAATAATAATTTTAGAGCGTTCTTAGTAGTTTCGTTTAGAAACATAATAGCAGACCTTAATTATTTAGAAGAAAAAGTGATTGTATGATAAACACCTTATATCTATCACAGTTGGAATAAGCTCCGGTAATGGCTAGATATTCCGTCGGATATCCATAAAATAGAGGATAAAGAAAACGGCTAACACTAATTATAGGTTAAACGGAAAAGCAATAAACGTAGACCGTCGCCTACACAGTGGGAGTAATTATTATTATTTATTGGGGAAGAGCGAACATGAAAGTTAGTGTAGCCAGAAACAAAAACTTTATACAGAGCCGTTAGAAATAATTTACGCCTTTTTTTTGTAACGGGCATTTACTTTATTTCAGTTTGTCTGTTTAAAGCTTCGTTTAAGCAAAGTATATTTTTTCGCTCTAAAAAATTGAATGTGTTTGCACTCTGTTCACGTCTTTTTGTCCTATAAATAATATTCGTGTGTATGTGTAATATAAAAAATAAATTATTTAGATATAATATTACAAATACAAACCATCTGATGGGGGTTAGATCACAGAATGAATAACAAGAAACTAATAATTACTGCTGGTTATACAATGCGGAAATATTTACGTCTAAGAAAACAATGAAAGCAATGGATTAACAGAATGTGCTGGGTGAGACCAATATAAGAAGACGAGAAATGGGTCACTTTGTTCTGTGCTTCCAGATCATCAACATCTTCAACTCAAACTTAACAGCTTAATGCTACCCCAGAACAATACTTTAGCTCATATGACTCCAACTTTTCTAATAAATAACAACATCACGGTAATAAAGGACGCCATTTTTCTGCTGAATTTAGCAATACGCTCATTCTGATCAATTTTAATCTGAACACGAATTTACGAAACCGTTGTTTTTTATAAAAAAAAATTAAATGAGCATCTATGAATATTTTCAATTACATATGTCCAGTAATGAAGAAAGATGCCTTGATATTAGTACAGTTTTCTACATTTATCTGATTTCAATACACTACTTTAATAATTTCACCGCCACCTTCGCATGTTAGGTGGTTTGAACACATGGTATATGCTAGAACACATAATATTTGGTGGTGTTGAAACAAGTTATCATTTAATTTACTTGCCAGGAATTGGATAATCAAGGTCAAGTGGATGTGATATATACTGATTTCAGCAAAGCATTCGACACAATAGATCACGGATTCTTAATGAACAAACTGTATGCACTCGGTCTAACACCGAATCTACTGAAACTTATCCACTCATATTTAAGTAAACGACCTAATTATGTTTTTTATAATGGATTCAAGTCACTAGAATTCTATCCTTCATCTGGTCTGCCACAAGGCTCAAATCTAGGACCTCTCTTATTCATCTTATATATCAACGACTTACTAGCGCAATTAACATGTCCATTACTTGCATATGCCGATGACTTGAAGATCTACAGTTCTATAAAGACCTGGAACGATGTGGTCGTACTCCAAAGTAATTTGAACGTTTTGACTGATTGGTGTCGCAAATTCAATTTGAAATTAAATATTAATAAATGTTGCTTCATCTCTTACACACGTAGAGTAAACATTATTTCATCAGTATATACTCTGAGCACTAACATATTGCCAAGAGTTAGCGGTATTAAGGACCTTGGAGTGTACTTTGACTTTCGTCTTAGTTTCTCTAACCATATAGAATCGATGTGTGCCTCT
Organism: Popillia japonica; assembly: GCA_004785975.1. Taxonomy (NCBI): domain Eukaryota; kingdom Metazoa; phylum Arthropoda; class Insecta; order Coleoptera; family Scarabaeidae; genus Popillia; species Popillia japonica. Next base: position 20,463 of record SMLS01073921.1, read on the forward strand.
GCATCCAGGACTTTGGGTTTTGTGACGCGTTCTTGCAGGTATTTCAATAATATTCAGCTGATGAAGACCCTTTATTTCAGTCTGGTCGTTAGCAAGTTGGAGTATGCATCCCAAGTATGGTCTCCTCAATACCTATACTTACAACTTTCTATTGAAAAAGTTCAACGAAGATTCCTGAAATATTTGTCTTTTAAAAATTCTGGTAATTATCCGCAGCGCGGTATAGACTATACTTATTTGCTGGATGCACATAATATGCAAGGCTTAAGTTGCCGTCGTGAACTACATGGTGCAAGATTTGTATGGAAACTATCCAACGGACGGATTGACTGCCCCTACCTTCTTTCATGTCTTGATTTCTTCATTCCTAGAATCGCCTCTCGTTTTGCCCCTACATTCTTACTTCCTTTTTCACGAACTAACCTTCTTCAAGGATCTCCACTAGTGGTGATGTGCAGAGCAGCTAATCTTCACTATAGCGATATATTTTTCAATTTACATAATTAATTACATTTTTTTTTAATTATTATTAATCCTAATTTTGTTAAATACGTCAGCTACTATATTCTCATTGAAGTGTACGTTGTATATATGTAGTACTGTCCTGTAATTGGGTAGTCCGTTGGACAAATAAAGCTATTATTATTATTATTATTATTATTATTATTATTATCTTGCGAGGAAAATAGTGTAGCAACTTACAAGAGATGTCTGATCAAAGCAAATTTTGTGACCCGTGACGAGGAAATGTTCAGGCAAGACTGAATGCACTGTAGACTGAGTCTTAACATATCGTTGATCCCGGTTTGAATTGAGCGTCTGGTTTCCCCAATGTATACTGAACCACAATCACAGCAAATTTTACAGATGCCTTTATAGGGGAGAGCATGATCCGTACGCTTATAGAAATTAGTCGAATGTAACAATTCAAGTAGGTACATAAATGCCAGTTGAGTGGCTATACGATTGTATGTACATAAATTATTGGGATCGGTTATAGATTTCAAATTAAACTAGATGAATTCCCATCTGAATAACACCATCTCGTAATTGAGGAAGGCATTTTATATACATATTTAGAAAAATGCAGGAAGCTTGTAATATTGCTACACAAGATTTAAGAATGTACTAGGCAAACTGTCATTCACATAAATGTAGTTTGTTAGAGATAGTTAGTCCATCTTATACATAATTAATCTCTCTACGGTGACGTACATACATCCATACATACATACATACATATGTATTCCTTTGCAGAGTTGGGCATTTCTACAGTGTGCAGTCGCTACGTGCTGGAGCCAATATACACATGAGAGAACAAGAAATCAAAATTGTATTCCTGTTTATATATGTAATAAAATCAAATACTTAAGTATTATAATACTCGTATTTATTGGATATCTATACTTACATACAGTGCGAGTCTGTAATCTGGAATAAATTCAGGAAAGCGAAGACAGTCTGTTTTCCGGAAATATACTCGGACACGTCGATTAATATTTTAAATTCCCCATTTCTTCATCTGAGAAAATTTTATACAGTGTGTCCCAAATTTGAGATATGACATCACTGACAATTTTTTTTAAATGGCAGCCCAAATTTTTGTATAACTATTCTTAAATGGTATATGAAATTACACATGCCTGCCAAATTTCAAGTTTTTCATCCTTGTCATTAAAACGATATTTTACAATGACTAATTCGAAAAATGAAGAAATCTGATTCACCTCAATCGTATCTCTTCTACAATAAATGTTCAAAATGTTGTCCGTGTACTTCTTGACAATATCCTAAACG
>ML219452.1:266-71405 GCA_004785975.1 Popillia japonica
TTTCATATGACATATGAAACGTTGAAAAAAATTAATTTGGGGGGGCTAACGTTAAATTGGCCCCCCCAAAATAAATATAGCATAACTTATCTTGTATAGGTGTGCAAAACTTCGTTTTGGTTGTGCAAAACTGTGCAAAATGTGTGCAAAATTATAGCGTATATAAACTTAAAAAAAAATAATTTGGGGGGGCCAACTTAACTGACCTAAAATATGGTGTACGCATAAATCTACGCTGTTGATAGTAAATACGCTATAAAACGTAGTAGGTAATATGATCGTAAATTCTCTAGTCATAAAGTGTTTTCTGGTCTGACGGATGCTTCCAGTTCTAAAATCCTCCTTCCCACTATTGTGATGAAATCAGATTCTTTAGGCCATCACTTTATAGAACTATTTAAATAGTTCAAATACTCTTTGTATTTTTTAAAGAACGAGTAAACGATAGATGCCAGAGTAGGCGAGTGCACAGGATACTCACAAATTTAAAATTTATGCTATACCTAAATAGTAGCAATAGCAATATGCTTATTATAAATGATTTTTTCTAGTAGAAACTAAATAAATTGTTCTGCTTAACTTGATAGTTAAGACTTTGTTAATTTAATTTACAACTGTCCATTAAAAAACTACAGAAAAATTCAGTTGACAATATTTTGTTAATCGTCTTATTATTAATTTATGGTTTAAAAAATGGAGAAACACAGGTTGAATTCGGAACATAAAACCAACCGGTTGGCCACGATCTGTGCATAATGCGGATAACCAAGAAAGAATTAGACAAGCAATTATTGCAAGCCCTAAAAGAACAACCAGAAAACACAGTTTTGGCCTTCCATATCTCAGACCGGAGTATTCGATGTATGCTAAGAGATATGAAATTTCATTCGCATAAAATTGCAGTTGTTCAGGAATTAAACGGGAATGATAAAGTTAGACGACTCGAATTTTGCCAAGTTTCTTGGCATTACGAAAAACGTAGGTACTGGTATTGAACATGGATTATTTATGAGCCACGAGACCTATTTTTATTTAAACGGTTTAGTTAATAAACAAAACTGTCGTTTCTGGGCACGTGAAAACCCTAGAGAACTTCTTGAACGGTCTTTACATTCAGCTGCAAGAATAACGGTCCTACTTCTTTGAAGAAAATGGCCCCACCGTAACAGTTAATTCGGAACGTTATGGTGATTTCTTCCACAAACTGAAGATATGGAGTTTTGGTTTCAACAGGATGGCGCAACTTGTCACACGAGAAGAAACAATACGGAGATCTTGAATCTGTTTTTTCCAGAGCAATTAATTTCAATCACAGAGACCATAAGTTGGCCTCCTAAGTCACCTGACTTAACCGTGCCAGATTTTTTCTTTGGGACTTTTTAAAGGATAAGGTCTATTGTAACAAGCCTCGGAATTTAGAGGAGTTGAAAAGGAACATTACAACTGAAATTCGCGCAGTTTTCCCACATATGCTTAGAAGCGCCACAGATAATTTTGTTAGTCGATTAGAGGAGTGCATTGAGGAACAAGGAGGGCATTTACGGCACTCTATTTTTAAATCATAAATTTCCAAACATTATACTTGAAAAGTGTTCAGTTGATTTTGTTAATTTTAAGTCAAGTATATCTTTGTTAAAGGACAATCATATGAGATAATAATAGCTGCTATCCACATATGTACAGTTTAAAAAGATTATATCTCATATGTTATGGCAACATATTTGACTTGAGTACCTACCTTATCTTAATCTTAATCTTCAACAGAGCAGTATAAAAAATAATCGAAAAAAAAACAGCCATCAAGTGTTCTAGGTTGCTTTATAATTTAAAAAGTTTTATGAAATTGGGGGTGCAGCATTTGGTAACGTTCTTGTCTGGCAGAGAAAGTTACTTGGTCACTATTTTTAGTTGTAAGCAATGATAGAATTTGTTGTTTCTACAAAAAATAAAGTTCAACGAGTAACAATCACAAATTTTTAACAAATCACAAGATTTTTTAAAAATTATAAAAACCAAAATAATTACAGGACCTAGTGTCATGTTGTTAACCAGCTCCATAAGTTTTCTTTTTACAAATTTGCCTTACTATTTTAATATTATAAATATTACTGTAAGTTTCTTATATCAATTTCCTTCATTAAGCGGGCGGCCTTTGAATGTATTTTTGTTTTGAACCACCATGGATATACACATTTGAATTATAAAACTTGCTTTATTGCTCATTTAACACAATGCTATCAGCCAGTGGTCATCTATACAACAACGTTATAACATATGATGTATTTGTAAATTAATATCCTTTCCCTAATAAAGTGGTTTTGGTTAATTTAATATGTTTGTGCAAATGTATACCGCAACTCATCTTATTCGCTCTTCATGATATTGCTCTAAATAACGTTAGGAAGATATTATAGACGGTTAATGTATTTTCCTTCTTAAATTAAACATACACATTTGGGAATTCGTCAAATCCCATTTATAAAATGACCTAATTTGAGAACGATAGAGCTTAGAACGTTTAGAGCTAAAAGCAAAAATAAATAACCAGAGGAACTGAGCAACCTTAATAAAAGTATGATTAACTTGGGAATAAGGCGAGGCAAATGCTGTGTACTTTCAAATTATTACTTACATATACATATGCTTTCATCTGTGTTGGAGCAAAATATATTATAGTATTGTATATTATTACAAACACGTATTCATTCTCGATGTACAGTATTTTTAAAATTATAAGAAAATAACTTTTAATGTGTTTAACCCTGCTGTATACCGTTTGGGTCTATTTGACCCGAAAGACAATGTAATTCTAAATTGTGTTTTTGTTTATTTTGTTTTTCGGTTTGGGCACAGGTGAGTTTATTTGTCAATATTAGGGCTTTGTTATGTACTTTTTTGTATAATTTCAAATGTTTCCCATATACCGTTCGGGACAATATTACTCTATTTGATTACATTTTTGAAGTTTGAAGTAAAAGTATAGCAAAAACTTTAGATATACAGGGTGTCCCTGCAATAAAAAGACGGAGTAGTAGCAATCGCAAGCTGGAATGCTGAAAAAAGTAAATCTAAATAGAAGTTTCTATTCGTACGCACACTGCAGAAAAGAAAAACTTTTCTTATGTTGCTGATACTTATTTCCTCTTCTAGGTCAATTATAACACTTTTAATTCGATAAAAAATCAATTTATTCCAGAACCTTTACAAATTAGGTTTTCGTTACACAACTTCCTCAGTGGAATAAAATTGACATTTAATTCGTGTTAATTATTAAACAACTACCCATGCCTATCAACAAAATTATCTACAGACAAAGAAATTCGGTGATATACAGGGTGTGCGCGATATACAAAGCATGCTTTTAAGGGATGATAGCTAGAACGATTTAGAAACAAAAACATATAATACACCTTGGGTCTATCTGTAAGCGTAAACGAGAAAAAAAATTATTTCTCATGTCACAAACTTTGACGCATACTGTACACCGGCAGCCGATCAGTGCAGGATTTACCCGACGATTACAGGCGTGTGTTCTTGAAAATGGGCAACACATCGAGCCTTTCCTGTAATACATTTTCTCCTGTCTCTCAAAAAAGTCCTTTTTAGAACCACCAATTTATCACAAATAAAAGAAAAGAACTCAATTTTGTAGTAGCCTTTACGAAAGGGCTTAAAGCGCCATAACATAATTGCAGTAATTACATTGTTTTCATTCAATGCGACTTTCCCGCAACTTTAATTTTCATTTACCGATCGGAGGCTGCTATTAAATGCGCCCTTTTCACTCTAACTTCAACATAACATCGATTTTATTTCCATAACATTAAAAAAAACGCAAAGGTACCTTTATTTTAAAACGTATGGCCATTGACTTCGTACGATACAATAGTCTAATGTAGTTCAAGGTCGTATAAACAGATGATGCTTGGCTTGTATCTCTGCTTCTATTGATTACGTGTATAGTATGGTGTAAGAGAAATGACACCATGCTTCAATTTCAAAGTATTAAATAATTCGTTTTCATCGTTGTTTTCAGTTATTTTCAACCCTAAATTGTTGATATGGTTTTTTGGTTATTTAAGATGCAATATGGACGAGTTTTCTTGTACAGTTTGACCAAATAAGGTTTTTTAGAAATAATTTTTTTCCTCGTTTACGCCTACAGATAGACCCAAGGTGTATTATATGTATTTGTTTCTAAATTGTTGTAGCTATCATCCCTTAAAAGCATGCTTTGTATATCGCGGACAGCCTGTATAGGATTATGTTTATAATATCGTGGACATTGTTGAGACTATAAAACAAGGCATCGATTCAGTTATGATTCAGTATTCGACATTACATTGAGCATAGCACATCGTAGAACTATGGCTGACAAAGCGTTACAAGCGTATAATAAAGCATCGAACAATAATGAAGATATTCCCGAATATGAAGATCATACATTAAAAGGCCTGTCCGTTTGAATTGCTAACTTTGGTAAGTTTTGTCAAAAATAGCAAGTGTAGCAGATTTAGAAACAGCAAACAGATCACTTTCAGTGGATACATCTGCTACACACTTGAAGCATGAGCAAGTATAGCTTGCTACTTCTGACATACAGCAATTTGCTGAATGCAAACGACCGAGTGTCGAAAACACCTGTCAGCAGCTAAGTTTCTAACGAACATACGGATATTGACAAAAGTGATATTGAGCACTTCGAGCAACGCAAACGAACAGGCCTAATATCTTACCTCAATTAATTTCTCAGATGAGCCCAAATAAAAGCGAAGTTAGCTCAATGAAAAATAATTTCGCATACGTAGGCGTTTTTCTCTGGGCAATTTAAAATTTGCTGACTGCACTATTAATATAAATTTGTTTGAAACTAGCAATAAAGTTCTAGTAGGTACTTTTTTCATTATATTGATCTTTTATGATAATTTATCAGAAATTTTATCATTTAAGTGGTTCCACTAACTGTTTAAACGTGCAGATAAACAGGGCTCTTATAGGAAAAAATGTTTGTTAAACTATGGAGTACGACATAATAATCGTAATCCAAACAATCAAGCTCCAAAGGAAGCTATTCTAAATAAATAAAGAAATCACTAGTGATTGTAAAGTGGACAATGTAAAATTGTGAATCACAAAGTGGCAATTGCTGTATATAATTCATTAAGTTATCTACCCGGAGCATTTTAAGCGAATTTAATTAATTTTCAATGCAATCATTTTAAACAAACAAAAAAATTTAAGGAAAGAAAAATTATTTACGCCTACATAAATCGGAAGTTGTAAATAAACCTGAACCAATTATTCGACGAAACTTATTACGCTTGCTACATTTGCTTTAATATACCTAAGTAATCGAACGCACAATCACTATTGAAATTTCATATTTTGTCACAATATTTTTTACAATTCGCGCGAAACGTTAACGATACTTATGCACTTTCTCGTCGCTAAGATGCAACTGTAAATCGCTGACTCAGCCCGTTCCTAACAAGCTTTCCACCTACAAAACCGTCTGGTCCACAGACACTCCTACACATACTGTTCAAGCGGAACCTTTCCACATGGAATAAATTGATTCCACTGTAATATTATGGTAGACTGGCATAAAATGTTTATTGTCGCCTATAGAATACCGTGTGGAGCGATTGTGCGGTAAATTTGGCAATGAAATTTTATTGGATAGACGCTTGTACAGACGCAATATCGGTGGAAGTTTACTATCGTACGACATTAATTGGCTAACTAAAAACATACGCTAATGGGGCTTCCAATTGTTACGTATGTTGTTTATAATAATTTAACTATTAATATGTTTGAAATAATGTTCAGAATTTTACAATAATATGAAACATTTACTAATAAATCTAATTACCTTTGTATCAACGTTTTTTGCTAACCTCTAACAATTTCGTGTACCGACTAAAATCCAGGCATATCTAGCGAAAAGCTTCATTTATTAAATTTTAGCCGTCTAGTTTGATTACCTACCTCACTGTTTACATTATATCTACACGTTATTACTTCCAGTATTTTTTAACTGTTGCTTTTAAAATCGTAAATAGGTATTTTTAGGTAAATTCATATACTTCTACTTGATAGGTATGGCTATATGTTTTAATATTACCGAACACATTAAATGTGCATTGATGCAATTAGTTTTCATCAAACCAGATATTTGTATTCTAAAATAAATTGCTTACAGACTTACCTTACATACTTATACTCTTTGCGAATTTTATTTCAATTCATTTTTCTTAAATTATAGAGAACGCATTTCGCTTATATTCCAGTATTCTAGCGCTATATTAATCGGAAAGAAGTTTTGTTTATAATTTCATTTAAGTAGAAATTCAGTCAAACGTGTAATCTATTAAGATAAAATAACACACCAGTGTCACTCTTTCTTATCTTGCTGCCAAAAAATTCAGAAAATATATGCCTGTTGGTAGATATTATATCTATGTTATAATATACTTGTAAGTGAAAAGGATTATCTAAGAAATCTGTATTATGAGTATAAACACAGATTTGCGATCGATACTTTAGTTAATTGCAGGTTAATGTCATCGTTAGATGGAGGGATTAGTGACAAGGTGTCCAAAACATTTATTGCAATAAGCTTTTGTAAATTATAAAATATCTATAATTGTTTTGTGTAGATGTATCACCATATTGTTCATAAATCTAAGCATATCCACGAATATTTAATTAAATATTAAAGCAACTACATATATTAATAAAGACTAAATTCTACATTTGAAGGAGTATCTGGGTGGTTTTCGCCATGTTGTCGTGAGTATCAAATCAGGCATTTAACCTCTACGAAGAGTGGATGCAAAAAGTAGCTGCGCCATGGAATAGGTAGCTTAATATCCTAATGCTCGGTTCCTGAAACGTCAAACAGCAGTTATCTGCTCAGTATCTGGCGATTTAACAAAGACAGTCCTTGTTAAATTGCTAGATACCAAGCAGATAACTGCTGTTTGACGTTTCAGAAACCGGGCATAAAAAAATAGATTTACATTCATGCGTTTATATACTCTACGACATATAAATTGCAACACCAAGAGGGAGTAGGAATTTTTTGATAAAATTTGACAGTAACGTTTAGTACAATTGCTTAAAATTTTAGAAAAATTGACCAATGATAATGGTTTATCTGTCAATTTGTACAGTATTTTTTCATGTGAGATCTATATTTTGAGAGATGTTGTTCGGTATTTTATCGTTTTCGCTTGTGGTTGGTTGGCTTGAGTTTGTGATCAGCCATGGAGTATGGAGGATCAGGAACACAGAAGAAGAGGAACAGGGAGGTGAAAAAAAACAAATGGGGTGCAGAATTGCCATCTTCGACTGGTGGCATTCTCCAGCAGCAGATCAATTGTCACTTAATGACTACCTAATGAAGGTCGTCTTGTAAAATTAGAATTTGAGTTGAAGGGGCTATTAGGGGGCTATAGGGGCTATTTCCCCCTCGTCAATGACAAAATGACTGGCGCGAACCGCTGCAATAGCCACGCAGCTGGATATCAGGTGTTCCGGATTTTCGCTTTCCGCCCCGCAGAACCTGGAGTCGCTATTGTGCTTCAAACTGATCCTTGTCATGTGTTCCTCAAGGTGGCAGTGCCCTGTGAGAAAACCCACAAGTACATGTGGTTTATTCCTACTTAACTCTAGCAATGTTCTTGTTCTTTGCTTATTGAAGTTTCCAAGAAATGTCGTCTTGTAACACTTCGAATAGTTTACCGCAGAATCAGAACCTTTGCCTTACAATCGTATCGGTCACATCAGTGTTACCACTAACGATTCAACACCGAGAGCAACATGTGGGGTGGTGTGAGTTGCGAGTTCACTGGAACGTAGAGGGTTGTCCTTATTGACGAATGCTAATTCTATTTGGGAATGCATGATAGTTGTATGGGTGTCAGACGAGGACATGAAGAACGTCATAATTTTGAATTTTTTGTTACAAAGCATGTGCACCACCCCATATTCTTCCATTTCTTCAGCAATTGCGCCCTCTTTTTCAGTAAGATAATGCCCGTCTCGCTATTGCAAGACGTTTTATGGACCGTTTTGCAGAGGTTAATGTCAATCTCTTGCCATAGCCACCCCGATCTCCGCTCTTTCGACCATCGGGCATGTTTGGAACATTATGGTGACAAGACTGTGAAATTTATTGCATCTTCCGTAGACGCTGCAAGTTCTTCAGAACAAATTACAGATTGTTTAGGACAGAGTAGGGAAGAGAGAAAATCGACCATCTGCTAGAATTGACGCCGCGAAGAGTGGAGGAGTGTGTATCTAATAGGGGGACCAACGCATTCCTAAACAGAAATTGTTTACATTGCATTCTTTTTCTTTGAAAGTTAATCACATGCTACCTTTTAAAAGTTTAACGTTTCTGCGAAGTTTGGTCCTAAAACTACTATCCCTTCTTGGTATTGAGATTTTTATGTCATGGAGTATCTATATAAAAATCAAATTGGTAAAAGAAATCTACTTCTGTTTCGTTTGTATTTACATAACATTTAAAAACATACCTCTTACAATTGTATGTAGTAAACTATCCATTTCAATAAGAATCTAGAATTATTATCAGGTAGACAGATCTGATTACATTTTTTTTTAAATTTATTCACATTTGTTGATGATATGTTTCTACATACTTTTTACTGTTTTGCTGTTACAACTCACGTAAATTAAAGTAGGTATTCCAGATACTAAGTCAATAAATAGTTGACATTAGATTGAAACATGGTACACCTAATAGAAATATCAAAATACCAACATCAATAATGCCGGCAGTACATATCAAAAGAGGCATGTCAATACTTTTATCACGTTATTTTTACGTTCTCATAAAAGATAATATTTTACACTAAAATGAAAGGTGTAAATTATCTGGTATTATTAATACTAGTGGTTGTCGCAATAGTAAGTTTGCTTAAAATACAGAAAATTTAATTGTTAAGGAGAGGACTTTCCCACCTCTATTCGATTAGGAATTCTTCCTGTAGAATAAACGTTGTAGTTCATATCATTCAATAAATAGATGTTATCTATTCCCTAAATATTGCTGGTAGGTAATATTAGAAATGATAAAATCAATGCATGGCTGTATCGCTGCTGATAATGTAACTTTTATGTAATTTTGCAATAAACATGTATAAACTGTGGGTATATACATTCATATGTATGTACATATATGTACATATACTTAGCCATCAATTTTGATACGAGTTGGATTAAGTTTTATTGACTATTATTGTTAGTTGTATAAGGACAATATAAATTTTCTATTTTTAAGTAAAATAGAATGGGGGTAATGGTTAGCAGAAATCGCTTATTGTTTTAGAATGTTGTCGATAGTACTTCTTTAATATGAACAAGTTATGATACTTTGCTTACTTCCATAAAAATATGTTAGTTACTGTATATTTTGTAATTAATTTATTAGCTGATCTAAACTTAAAAAATCATATTCTTTTTGAAACAGTAGGTAACCCTAAATACGTGAAATTGCTACTGTTAGCGAGTCTGACAACGACAATTTTGCTCCAGAAGGGTCTGTTGAATATGACACTTTGAGTCTGTATACATACATAAGATGTATCTGTCTGTATGAATTTGTTCCTTAGGGCTTTTGCAAAAGCCTAGTTAGACAATACTTGGAAAAATATGATGAGATGGTTTTAGAATTACGTTTATTTTATTTCATGTTTGTATTTGACATCTTTTAATTTTACAATAAGTATATTAATTATAAGGCTGTTTGGAAGTTTTTGGAAGAAGGCGATAGACGTTACCGAAATTATACGAAAACTATAACGTCAACATTTTTGAATACGATCCTAAGACCAAAAGGCAACGTCAAGAGTGGCACACTGCAAACTCTCCTTGATCAAAGAAAGCTCAAATGAACAAATAGAAGATTAAATCAATGCTGATTTGTTTTTTTGACAAAAGGGGAATCGCTCACAAAGAATATGTTCCTCCAGGACAAACTATCAACCAAGTTTTTTATAAAGACGTTCTTCAAAGGCTCAGAAAAAAGAGTAATCCGCGTGAGACCAGACATTGCAGAGAAATGGATGCTCCATCATGACAATGCCTTCTATCACACTGCCCTTTCCATAACAGAATTCTAGACCTCAAAAGGCATTCCAGTGGTTCCCCAGCCCCCCTAATTACCTGACGTCAGTCCCTGTAACTTTTTCCTAAACTCAAAAATGTCCTCAAAGGACGTCATTTCTGGACTTTAGACAACATCCGAAAGAGTGTAACGGAGACGATGAAGACCATACCGGTTAAAGTCTTCCAGCGCTGCTACCAATAGTGGGAACAACGTCTCCATTGGTGTGTAGCTGTCCAAGGAAACTACTTTAAAGGGAATAACATTGGATGTTTGAAAAAATTAAAGCTTTGGTAAACAAACTTGAATCTCATTACTTTTCTGCCACACCTCCTAAATAAAATGTACACAAATGTATTCAACCTGTCCATATATGTAGGGTTTATAGAGTCTATGTGTGTAGATACATAATGTATATCTATGTAGAACATCGGACTTTTAATTAAAATCATTATTTACTGCTTGCTGTTATTCCTGTGAGATTTCAACAAGTTGGAAAATGATGTCGATTTTTCTTGCAGTGTTATACTTCCGCAAAAAGTTTGTTCTTAACAAGAACTCACAGAAGAATCGTTGGAAACTTTACTTAACTTGTTCCCTGGCCGTGTGATTTCGCGTTTTGGCGATATACCCTGGCCATCGTGTAGTCCAGACTTGACAGCCCTAGATTTTTTTCTATGGGGGTACCTTAAAAGTAAGGTTTTCTCCGGAGCTATCAACAACTTAAACGAGTTAAAAAATCGCATTACTGAGGAAATTAAAGCCATTCCCGAGGAAATGCTACAACGAGTCATGGTAAACTTCTCTCAGCGTTTACAAGCATGCATTGCAGAAAACGGTGGTCATTTGAAAGAATTTATCTTTAAATAATAAATCTAAATGTATATACATTAATTTAGGATAAGAATTAAAGAGCATTATATTTTGTTTAAAACTATATTTAGTATTAAAAATGGTAACATTGTTATGCCGAACCCTGTATTTCCATAACGGCAATAATTAATGTACAAACGCTAACTCAGTCCGTCAAAATGCACAATTTTGAACGACTTTGTGCAATAAATCGGGCGTAATCTCACGAATGGAGCGTTCAATCTTCAATCTCAAAGCATCAAGTGTTTGTGGTCTGTTTACATAAACTTTAGATTTTAAATAACTCCACAAAAAGTAATCTAAAGGAGATAAATCACAACTTCTTGGAAGCCAGAGAACAGTTGAATTCCTTGGAATTATCCTTTTTCCAAACTTTTCTTGCAGTATGGCTATAATTTCATGAGCAGTGTGACGTGTAGCGCAGTCTTGCTGGGACCACATATCTTCTAAATCAACCGCATTCAAATGTAGCAATAAGAAAATTGTCAAAATCTGTTGGTGTCGTTCACCATTCACTGTAACTCAATTCCCAACCTCATTTTGGAAAAAAAATAGTCCAACGATACCGACCACACCATACAGTTACCTTCAGGGGATGCAAAGGCTTCTCGTGAATCTGTTGTGGATTGTTTTCACACCAAAAACATCAATTATGCGTATTTACGTAACCACTTAACCAAAAGTGAGCTTCATCTGAAAAGATATTTTTTTCCGCAAAATTGCGATCCATTTCACAAGCAGCAAATTCGCGGCGCCGACGATGGTCCAGCGGCTGAAGCTCTGGGGTCAACACAATTTTATACGGGTGTAAAATTAAATCTTTTTGTAAAATTCGCCAAGTTGTTGTTTTTTTAAGTCCTAACTTTTGAGCAAGAGGATTGATATATTTGAAGCTTCTGCAACACTAGCTCTTACAGCAGCAATAATCTCAACCGTTCTGGCATTTCTGCGTCCTACTGGTGTTTTTATATCGTGAAAAGTAAAATTACTTTCAAATTTCGTAACGATACGACGAATGACAAGCACAGAGGGGTGATAATTTAGACCAAAGTTCACATAAGAGCGTCGATTTTCGTAAAATTTTTGGACAATAATCAAACGTTTGTGAAGCGAGTTTTTAGCCATAATAAATTGTTAGAGTTTAGTGAACATAAATGACAATTAGTGACCAGGTATAACTTTATTACCATGGCTACTACATCATTACAAAATCATATCATTCTTATTGGACAACCGTTTATGTGTATATGTAGGCATGATTAACGCTACAACGAAAACTCTACAATTTATAATTAGATTATGATCAGATTTAAAATTTCAAAACCATAACTTAAATGTAGCGAAGCCATAGCACAACTAATCTGAACTTCCGGACAAAAGTAAAATACCGTTATGGTTAATTTATGGTCAATTTCATCAATGAACTTCTAAGATATAAAATACTATAAAAACATAAAACAGCATATGGTTAAAATAGTACAGATGCAAAACCTGGATGTATGTATACTTCTGTTCTATTCAAAGTATAGATGAATCTCGCAGCTTATACAAAGTTCTTATATGACCGCTACTTATATTTTTTTACGACCCTGTTATCGATTCTGTTAGTTTCAAACTAAAATCACGAGGGTAAACAGCGCAGCGTACTAGACGATTTATTACAGTTCTGTGATCCATATTAGTATTAAGTAAATGGGGAAACGTCGGAAAGGGTTGCTGACCCCAAACTCGCAAATTCTTATCTAACTGGATGTAAATATATTTAAACACTCGCATAGTTTTTATTAAATTATTCGCTTCGTTAGATAATGCGTAGTATTGTTTATTTTTCCATAATGAACCTAATGTATATTACTTTTGATGGATTTATTAGATAAATAAATGCATTTCATTCTATCTTTTGGACTGGTGAAAAAGCGTAATAAGCATTCATGACAGAAAAATACATAGCGACAATTTACATAAAATAATCAAATTTTCTATTTGCAAAAAGAATTTACAATGTGATAAGACAGTAAACAGAACTTGTAAAATTGTTGGAACAAAGAAATAACAAGACTTGGGACTAAACATAACAGTTTCTGGCGTTATTAGCGCCTCATATTACACCTGTGATCATAAAGTTTCCTGGGGTAGCTGCACCCAATAGTGTTCAGTTATTATAATTTAATAATATTTACTAAATGAATCAATACGGAAGTTCTCTTGATTTGGTTACTCTATTTTGTAAAACAAATGTCTACTTTCAAAAGAAATTTTGTTTTGGTATTATTGTTCGATAACTATAACAACCATGCTGCAAAAAGACGATGCTGGGTTTTACCTTAGGAAGCTCAAATTCCTTTCAAAACTTAGCTAGTATTATTTTTTTTCTTTTGTGCGGCAGCTTCCATCAGGATTGTGTGGCACTCCGAAAATGGGCAATTAAAATGAAAGCATTTTGCTAGGCCGTAAAGCCCATGGCAGTATTGTTAGTACAATCTGAAACGCATATTTAAACATAACCTGACTGGAATGTAATATCAAACGTCACTTACACGAATTTTATAAACTTATTTTAGTAATTATGAAAATAACTAATTGTCAATTCAAGGAAAAACTAATACGGAAATGAAAATTGAACAGAAAAGCTATACTAAAACTCAACGAAAATATAAACGGGCGACTATAGCTATAGAGGAATAAACCAATTGACCAACAACTGACATTCTCAGGGTGGTAAACTTTAAGGATAGATATTGCATACATTTTGACAGGCGTCAGGTTCAAACATTTACGGACAGGCGATATGTATTTTTATTTTCGTAAGCAGCTTGTACTATGTTTGCATTATCTTTAGTTTCTTCTTTTGTCATGTAATTGGTAACTTGTACTGTTTGACAATAAATCAATAAATAAATAATTAAATATATAAATATTACGGCAAATTAATGAGATATCTCACAATTTCAATTCCTCCTAGATTGGTTGATTCTTTCGTATGTTGACAATAAATACCATTGTAGGAGTTCGCAATTGAAAACTAAAACCAAAAGTTCTGAGATTGGTAAATATAAAACACTTATGTCGATTCCGAAACTTATCGGAAGAATTTGTCGAACTAAATAGAAGTAAGAATCAACCTCTGACAAGGATTTATATGATGAATGAATGTATGTATTTTTTTCAGTTGTTAGACTTGTGTGTGTGCAAATAATGCACGACTTCTTCCGGACACAAACATTTTTAATTGCTTTCTAAAATGTACTTTCTCTTTCTGTAAACACTTTTGTAATAATGTATTCTTCACTAATTAATTATAGATATTAAAGTTCTTTCGAATCTGACCTAATATACTGTGGTCTTACCATGTGTGTGAAGATACATATGTATGCTACTGTGAACAGTACTACATACTAGTGTCCAAGCTGATTTTCACAGAAATTGAAAGAATACCAAAATTAAACATTGGGCCACTGTCCTGAAATGGGTAGGTGCACAAACATATAACAAAAGCTATTATATTCCAAGATGATTGGTTTATAATTATCATATAAAATTCCGTTTAGGTTGGCGGTAATAGATGCATTTCTCTTGTCAGCAACTCGTCTATATTAGAATCGTAACGAATAATTCTTTCAAAATGTGATAACATCGATTTAACATGTATAGCATCTAGTTGATAAATAACAAGTGAAGCCGAATGAATTTCATGTGCATAGTCGCTACTCGTATGTTACTATCTGGTAATAATGCTGACAAGTGGCATTACTACAAAGCATGACTAATTGAGTGCATAAAAACAGATGACAATCTCAGATCAATCGGAAGTATTGATGTCTAAAATATGTTCATTCTGCTTTTAGTAGGAAAATGTTAATATAAAATTGTTATTTAAATGTAACATGGTATCTTTTAAGTAATTATAATAACGCAATTAAACGCAATGTTTGTACAGTCGGAGATTTTGATGTCATGGTGTTAATTGTCTGTAAGTGAAGTTTTATTATCACTCATTACAGCTCTCAAAATTTATTTACACTAAACAAACAATGTTTTTCGATGCGCTTCAGTTTTACTTCATTATAAGTTTGGTGTACTAAGTCTGTGTGTCTAATGCTTGTACTAACTATACGTAATCCTTGAAGGAAGCAAAATAAACTCCTGCTCAAAAGTTATAATTTACTCCACCCAATAATAAAATAATACCATTTCTGTAATTCTTCAATTTAGGTTAAACGATTCAAGTTTTGTTTATTTTAATATATGCTAAAATATACTACCTCAATAATGTATTACATAACTAGGATTAGTTATTTTGTATATATATGTACATGGTAGGGATGGGGGGAATACCAAAAGATTTATTACAGAACATCGCCGGCCACTCATACTGAACTGATTTAACCACTCAAAATCGATAGCTTGTTTGAATAACAATTACAATTGGTTTCCATATCTACTTGACATTGAAAAAGTTGTGTCCTATTCTTGTCATGTGTCCCCAAGGCGGCGGTGTCCTGGGAGAAAACCCACAAGTACACATAATTTGTTCCTAATTACAAGAAAACACAGGTAAGTGGCGACAATAGTTTGCCTGTCATATTTCTTGTTTTCCAGAAACAACTCCCACCTCCTATATATTTTTTTAATTTTTGTCGCTATCTTTTAGTACTCATAAAACAGCTAGGTATATATTTGTCTTAACTTTTTTTTTGATATGTCTTATAGTTTTGGAAATATTAAAGCAAATAGCAAAGGTTGCGTTGGCTGTTGG
This sequence comes from Popillia japonica, assembly GCA_004785975.1. Lineage (NCBI taxonomy): Eukaryota > Metazoa > Arthropoda > Insecta > Coleoptera > Scarabaeidae > Popillia > Popillia japonica. The sequence continues at coordinate 16,031 of ML219452.1, forward strand.
TCGCCCCACCCCCGAAAACGGGCGATTTAGTATCCATGAAAGTTGCCGCTGTTCTTACACTGCATCAGTCTACAAACCCACCAAATTTCATTTAAATGGGTCATCACCACTTTCCTGTGTTTCCTTGTTAGTTCTAGCATGGTCAATGATCTTTGCTTATTAACATTTCAGAGGATTGCTCTGAGCTTCTCCTATATGTCCTTGAATTCTCTTTTATAGACGCTCATCCCTATTATGCAAAACGGTTTCGATCCCACAAGGGATGTGGCAGCCTTTTTTACTAATAAATTAACTTTTTCGTTCCCACTGATTCCAGTGTGTCCTGTACAATGCAACTCTTTTTCTCTACCTAAATTGTTTATGCTTCCTAAGTATTCTCACACTAATTTCTACCTGATGGTGTTGAGCTCAACGTCATTATGGCTGCTTGACTGTCGGAGAAAGCTGCAATGGTTTGCCTCCGATAGTCCCTGTCACAATTTAGTTGAGCAGATCTTCCAATAACATTAATCTATGCTTCGAAGACGCTGGGGTAAATTCCCTTTAGCTCTGAATATTTGGTTCATGGTTGGAATACCCCTGCACCTGTTCCTTTATCAGTTTCGAAACCATCTGTATACGATGTAACGGTATTTGCCTTTAGGTAGTGGGTAGATCGTTCTCTTTCGCATTCTCCTTTTTTGCTTAGCTTCGTTAAAAAGTTCTTTTCGACGCTGTATTTCCAAACCATTTCGTCGTTCGGTAAACTGAAAAGTGGAGAGATCACCGCCACAGATGGCCCAGCTTTCTGGTATGAGACCTCGCCCTCCTCAGTCGCCACTCTGGTTAGTCGGTGTCTTATGACCAACTCATTGAGCATGTTCTCATGGTGCAGGTAATGGACACACGTGCCAATCGTTGCAGCTTATCAAGAGTATTCCTGAATCTTACTTGTGTGACCTTTGGGAACTAGGTTATCGTCCCGAATGTTACCATAGGTCTTACTACAGATTTACAACCAGCGCAGTATATTTAGGTTGCGGTTCGACGTTTTGCAGCATAACACGACTTATTATAATCGTTCTTTGCATGTACAGTCTTTCCCAAAACTAATGTCTTTCCTTACAGTGAATAGAACACCTTATAAATTTTTAGTTTTATTTTGGATTGTACGGGAAAAATAAATAATTATCAACTAAAACTCCTTGTATACCTATTACAAAAAAAAACTATGCTGAAGACGTTAATTACGTAATACCGAAGGCTTCCATAGTTCGAGTCTCTTTTATGAGTTGTTGTTGACCGTGTCATGGTTTGTAAAATATGCACTGTAGAAATAAATGCACAAAATATACAATATAAAACTCGACGTTTCGCCATTAATGTAAGTGCCTCCTTCAGGAGCTAGAGGTGTCTGGGTGTTCCAGAAGGTCACGGTAACTCGACTTGAAAACTTTCCAGTCAAAAGGTTTTTGTTTCTAGTATGGTTGACACGGCGAGTTACCATGACCTTTTGGTACCGCCAAATACCTCTTGCTGCTGAAGCTCACTTACATTAGTGGCGAAACGTCGAGTTTTATATTGTATATATTGTGCATTTATTTCTACTGTATATATTTTACAAATCATGACATGTCATCGCCCGGTAACCCTCATCATGGATTAAATATGTGATCGACTACATACAGCATGTTCAACAATAATATAGTGAAACATAAGATTGATAGGTATATTTCTTGTAAAACGTTCTGCGATTTCAAGAGCTTAACATAAGTTTCCTTTTAATCCCACGGTTTTGAAATAGGGCATTTGTGCATTGATTTCAAAACTTTTTTCTGCAGTTTATGGTTACCATTTTAATAACATACATTTTGTATGATTAACGTAAATAGATTGACGTTTATAAGATAGTAAGACTCGAATTAAAACCATTATTTTTCACACTCCTGAAATTCTTTTTTAACCATTTTATAATAATACATTCATAGAATATAGTTACCTATTTTATATAGGTACGCCGTATATTTCTTATATGTAAAATTCAGATACATCCAATTTGTTCACTATACCGTTGTTGTTGATTCTAACGTAATATTTGTTTGTTTTATAAATCGAACACCTACGCATGAATACTACAGAGAAATACTTTTACATATGTATGTGTATACATATACATATGTGTGAATTGTATTCAGGAAAGATAAGAAAATCTATATCGTACTTTTAAGTGTAAGCTTTCTAAATATTGCATATTTGGTTACGTTATACGTAGATAGCTATTTTCCAATTATTATAAAGCTATTTTTGAAATAAAGACATATGCATAATATTGTTGTGGTCTTTAATAAACCATACGTAAAAGAGAATATCGATGTATCTCAATGAACAATTTGATGTTCTGAAATTCTAGCAGACTATGTCTAATTAAACAACTTTAATTTGTTAATTTAGTGAAATTTGATTGGGCAATTTCACTAAAATTGAATTGGACTAAATCTCTTTAATGTGTCATTAAAAATTGAGGTAAGCTCTCAAACATAGGCAAGAAGATTGACACCACGCTAAATTCCAGACCCATACCTTCAATAACCGTTGCTGGCACCAACATTGGTCTCAATATGCGAAATTAGGGATATATTATAAATAAGTAACGACGTTCATTTCCTATTAGAAGTAAGGAAGAAGTGAAAGTGTAATGCCAGTAATAAAAAAACATAAAAATAACATTAAATTTACTGCAAAAATGTTGATAAAATATGTCTACACTAAATAACAAATACTGTTCTTTTAAGTGCAATTTTATGACAATATATGAACTTATCCTAATTTAGATTTAATCCATACTGCAAACTTTTCTAAGCCGACTTCATTAGCTTCGTGATAATATGGTAACTGCTTCATTTTCTCTATCCATTTCCATATAGCGGGAAACCTGTTTTCAGCTAGCGGTACTAGGATATTTGCTGACGTGATTGTTGATATAACAGCGAAATCAGCTATTGTTAATTGCTTGCCAGCTATATACGGAGACGTTTCTAAAAGTGTTTCGAGTATGTTATACACATTGGTCAGAGAATGGATCCTTTCCTTGGTAACAACTTTTGCACCTTCTTTGATAATCGATTCCTAAGTTAAAATTGCGAAATTATGAGACATATATGTATATACCATAAAACTAAATTAATTTAGAGATCTATTCCTGGACTCTAAGACACTGAAACGGGAGTTCTTACATACTATTTGGTTAAAAGATAAGTATGGAAAAGTGCTTTATACTGGTCATAATGCTGTAAATTTTATATTACACTTGTTTTATTTGCAAGTATGTATTTCGTAAAGAATTTATTTTAACATCCAATAGAATTTTTCCTATAAATGTATTGATGTTATATGTTCTTTTTTTATAAATCTATCTATCTATTTATAAAAAAAACGTACTCGTCCGTATGTGACTTGAAATTGAATTTGAAATACACTGCTCCAAGAAATTAACGCACCATGTAGTAAACGATAGTGAATTCGTTGCAGGTCGACTGGTGACAAGATCTCTTGAAAGACGAATCCAGATTTTGTCTTTGTAACTGTGATAGACGTGTTCGTGTGTACAAACGACCAAATGAACGATATGCTCAGTGCAACATTCTGAATACCACATTATTTGGCGGAGATTCTGTAATGGTCTTGGGAGCCATATCTTTGACAGCGCGTACGGATTTAGTAGGTAGTGTTAAATAATAGAAATCTTAATGCTGATCGGTACATATTGGACATCCTCCAAGACTATGTTGTGCCATTTGCGCCTTATATCGGACCAATTTTTTTATTAATGCAATATAATGCGCGACCGCACAGTGTTCGGATAGTTCAAAATTATATTGAGGTTGTTAGGAATCAACACCACAAACTGGCCAGCAAGAAGTCCAGATCTCAATCCAATACAGCATGTCTGAGACATGCTTAGTAGATGCCTACAAGGATATCCGAAGCCTGCCAACAACCTGGAAGGGGTGGGGCGCCGACTTGTTGAAATATGGAATCCATTGGAACAGAATGGCATAAGCTCGCTTATTTTGAGTATTAGTCACTGATGTGAAGCCATTATTAGAAGCAGAGGAGAACATACTCGATAGTAAGGTGTTTTTATTAAAAATTTCGCTAATTAAGATTTTCGAGTTTTTCCATTTTTCATTGATTTTCACTGTCGTTTAATTTTTAAATGCTAATTTAGTAAGAGATTATTCAAAGTTGAGTATTAATGATTGTTAGTGATCGAAGAATTGAATATACTTCTCTATCTCGTCATATACTATTGTTTGCTAAAGAATTTCTTAGTGGTGCGTTAATTTCTTGGAGCAGTGTAGTTTACCATAAAGCAGTAAAACCTATATGCATTTCCAAATGAGTAGGTATTATTGATTTCTCTATACAGTATGTTTACGACCACCCTAGTTATCTAAGAAAGAGACAAACAACACTGGGAGGACAATGTTGTAAACAACACGTTACTTTAGTAGGTTAAGCGTAATGGTTTTGTTAATTGGTTATGCTTTGTTTTACACAAAGAGAATCTCAATAGAAGCAGAATATATTTTACGACAAGTTTGACACCATTTTTCTGTTGATTGTCAATATTAATAATTTGGTAAAGTTTCGTGTTTTACTCACTATAATTGCCGCATATTTTGGAAAGAGGATCCCTGAATGGAAATGTAATCGCTGATCAACGGTGGCCCGCTTTTGAGGGTTAGTAGGGTACAGAGACTTGTCCTCGGAATAAACATTGACTAAATATGCATTGATCGCGTGACTATCCCAAACTACGAATCCATTGTCCACTAATGTAGGCACTGTATGTTGGGGATTAATCTGAAATCAAAATTGTCACATATAGCGAAATCAAAGAACTCTAAGAATCAAATTATTTAGTGTTTCTAGTTTACTTCTACAGTGACTTCTATCTAATAAAAAGTCATCAATATTGAATTTAGTATAGTAACCGGTAAATGTAAAGTAAGGCTTGTTGCTTTCCATTTCTTTCTAGCGTGACGTTGAAAAAACCGAATCAAGTTTTGGTAACAAGAAACAAGAATAAACAACTGGCTTATTGCCGCTGAAGGGTAGGTACAGCAAGTATGCATCGTTGATCAATATCGTTTTAAGCATTATGCACAATTCAGGTTTGAGGTACTGACTACAATTGCAGTGTCAAAGGTTTAAAATCTTGTCGACTTGGTTCTGTGCAGTAATCCATAAACTCTATTAGCTCCGCATTGGCTGACAATGTATTGAAGATTATTCGAACAAGTAAAGTTCTTATGCACTTTTGTATGTTGATATAAAACGTCTCCTCAAATTCTATCAAAACCACTAACGCCTGAGTAGCAAAAATATCAGTTAATTAAATCCAAACGCAGCCATGCGTGAAATAACAGAAATGAAGAAAAGAATAGACTCCTAGTAAGTATATTATTAATTTATTAATTGCTTTTTATGATAATACATACAATTCACGTTTACCATGTAAAAAATGGGCAAACAATTGCTATAAGTTTACCAATTTTTTTCGTATTTCGTCTCTTTTAATTTACATGATTTGATATTAAGACTACAAAAAATCATGTATATATTAATGAAATAAGTGCACGCAAACCAATTTTTTTATCATTGTTGATAGATATGTATTTAACAAATAAAAATGTAATGTAGTAACAAATACAATCTAAGAAACATACATTATTGCATATGGAACAAACCGTACCTGATAAGCAACAGAATTGACATGCTACTGTTCAAAATATTTTAATAAGTAGAGGTAATCTCAACTGATCTCCACACAGGTATAAGTACATATTACTTCAATAGAGGTTTTGAAGTTCTATTAAGTGAATAGGTACACGTTTTTATGAAAATACTTGTTTAATATTTATGTACCTACTTGCTTATCTGTGCCTTAACAATAGCGTTAGTGGTTTAATTGTGCACGTAAGTGTATCGGCAAAATAGCTGTAAAGTAATATTTTGGCAAAATAATCAAAAATGTGTAACAAATGAAATAGATATAAGTAATTCGGTAAATTAAGACACCTGCGTTACTATGTTGTGTACATTACTTTTCTAGAAAATACATATTACTAAGCATTTGTGGCGTATTACATTATGAGCGTTACGATACCAGTGGAAAAACAAAGCCTGTAGTAATTTCATTAGAAGAGAAATATCGGGCAATACAATGTTTAGATGGAGAAGAAACAATTAAAAAGGTAGCTGCAGACATGGGTGTTGGTGAAGTAACAGTGGGTGATTGGAGGAGAAAGATATTGAGAAGCAGAATTCAGAAAGTGCGTCACTTATTGTTACTGGGAGTACAAACAGGAAAGTTATGAAACATAGTTAGCACGAAAATACTTCAGATGCATTTGGTTTACTCAAATGCGAGAGATATGTAGCATATTGATAGGAACGATTTTACAAGCAAAAGCTTTAGAATTCTACAATCTTCTGGGAGATGGAGCAGGAGAATTTACACTAAATGTTGGTTGGTTGGATTGTTGGAGAAAAGGTATGGTGTGGGACGACTATGCATTTCTGGAGAAAAGCTCTCAGCTAATAACGAAGATGTAGGATCCTTTAAAGAAAATTTGCAACAGCTTATGAAGATGAACAGTTAAATGTCTAACAATTGTATAATTGTGACGAAACTGGATTGAATTACAAGATGCTCCCAAGAAAAACACTTGCTTCTAAAGAAGAACGGTCTGCTCGAGGGTATAAGAAAAGCAAAGATCGATTAACGGTTTTGGTTTGTTGTAATAAGTCTGGAGAAAATAAGGTTACACTTTTCATTTGGAAAAGTCAAAGTGGCCAAGAGCTTTTAAGAATGTTAATGCTGCAAATTTGCGTGTCGATATACAAATCAAAAAATGCTTGGATTCCTTCTTATTTGGTTATAAAATCGTTCCACAAAACATTTGTTCCGAGCGTGAAGAAGTTTTCCAATAATAATCTTCCACATAAAGCTATCTTGCTGCATCTCATCCGGACGAAAGTGAACTGATTGACGGACAAATTCGTGCACTTTCTTTACCTCACAACATAACATCTCTTATTCAACCTCTTGACTAGGGTGTACTAGAAAAATTTGAAGCGTAGTAAGCGACGACGCCTTTTAAGGCATATTTTGCTCGACTTAGACAATAATCAAACCGTAACTGAAAGCTTAAGAACAATTAATATAAAAGACGTGAGTTATTAATTGGCAGACTCTTGGACTGATATTAAAGAGAATACAATTATTAAATGTTGTCCTTGCTAACAATTTGGTGCAACAAGGATATAAGTGAGTTTTTTTTTACATTTTGATTTAAATGCATATATACCTACAGGCTGATTCATTTTTCATCCTCACCATTGCGATCTCGCTTATTATTGAAGATAGACGGTAGGTTTAAATTTGGCAAAGTTGCTAATTTTTGTGGTTATTATGATCCCGAAAAGAAAGTAGACTTAGAACAAATGACGTTCGACTTATTTGAAAAAAACTGAAAAATCTCATTTTCTTCGCTTAAAATTGTGTATCGCAAAAATGAAAATCGATGTTAAATAAGGTAGCCATGGAATTTTGAACTGAACTTGCATTAGTAACGGAAAAATGGCGTGAGAAAAGAAGCAACGAGAAACAAGATATGTTTATTTTTTAGTCATCGAACTAAAATACAATAGTAGCGAGTACAAATATTTGGAATTTTACCCTGATGTATTTCGATCAAACATTCTACCATAATAATAATAATTCATGCCTTCACATTCCCAACAGTTTGAGTTTGAGTCATTATTATGCCTGTGGTTGTAGACCAACTTAAGATGTTGCCTTTCAGCATTTGCCATGGAATCTGGGGAACTACAGAAAACCAAATTCAGAAAGAACATAGCGGAGTTCGAACCCAGTACTGGCGGACTGGTAAGCAAGCACACTAGGCACCACGCTACTAGCCAGTCAGTTAGTACATTTCGATTCATCTGACCAGATGATTGTATTCAAAAATCTTCGTAGTTTTCTAACTTTCCCGGTAACCAATTACAATATTCCATTTGTCTTAACTTATCACCAGGTAGTAGGTTTCAGCTTATTTAGATGCAATTCTCCACGATCCATATTCGACTAAATTTCTGTCAAGATCTAGAAAAATTGTATGATATGTTTGTAGTCGTTTAGGATACAATTGTAAAAATACATAATATTATCTCGTAGTTTCTCTTCGTTGACGAACGCTATTTTTGAGTTACTAACGCAACGATATTTGACAGTTCGTAATTCCATGGCTATCTCATTTAACATCGATTTTCATTTACGCGATACTCAATTGTAAGTGATTGACAGTTCGAAATTTCATAGCTACTTACCTTATTTAATCTCAAATTAGATTCTTAGTCAATTAACAAATTTTGTTTTCAACATATGACACATGGTTGAAATCAGAAAAAGAAAATCTTTCTAGCTGTGTCAAAATCCAATATGGCTCCCATAAGAAATAACAAAGTTGATGATGATCCAAAGAAAACGAAACGTCGTATAATAATTTTAAATACACCATTAGATAGAGGAGCAAAAGTGGTCTTGAGAATGTGTCTTTAGTTTTCCTCGGCAAGACCTAATAAAAGTGCTACAAGCAAAATGAGATTTTTCAGTTTTTTCAAATAAGTCGAACGTCATTTGTTCTAAGTCTACTTTTTTTCGGGATCATAATAACCACAACATTTAGCAACTTTGCCAAATTTAAACCTACCGTCTATCTTCAATAATAAGCGAGATCACAATGGTGAGGATCGAAAATGAATCAGCCTGTATAAGTAAGGTTAAACCATGCTAAACCTACGTTCTGTTACTACAAAAAGAGGGCAAGTGCATTTTGAGTGAGCATTTTAGTAGTGTCATCTTTGGAGAAGTATTGTAACATACTAAACTAAAACTTTACAATGGTTTCTGCAAAAAAGATATAAAAGCACTTGTACCTTTCTTGCACGAACGTCACGCTTCAAGTTGGTTAGTTGTTCAGAAAGACAGAGTGTGCTAGGATTTTTAATTTAAGGCGAATTTATAAACTAAACGTTCTGTTATACTTTTGTTGTGCTACCAATCGGTGCATAAACTAAATTCACGAAATAGAAGTATTCTATAGAAATATTACGACATGACTATCGATGAAGGTAAGTCGTAAGTTTCATAACCTATAGTTTGTCTGTTTTTTTTTCTTTTGACTGCTAATAATCTATATACTGCAGATGACACAAATTTCGAACCGAACTTAGCTGATGAGGATGAATATGTTCCAGGCGAAGAAGTTTCACATTCTACCGAAAGTAGCGACCAAGAAATTCCTAAAATTCAGGTCATGTTACTCCAAGAGTGACGCGAAAACAACGACGATGTGAAAATGAGTGGATGGGAAATCAGAAAAGGAAACTAAGAAGTGAAGGAAAAGAATATACAGGACACAGAAACAATGTAGTTCGTCCAAGTAGGAAGCTAAAAACGTACAATCATAGATGCAGATATAAATGCAATGAAAACATTTCCGAAGCAGACAAGCAAGAGCTATTTAATAACTTTTATAAACTGCTTAGCTATGATTTACAAACATCATTTCTGACCTCTTGCATTAAAAAAGAGGATGTCGCCAGACTAAACTAGGTGCTGCAAGTAACAGAAATTTTAGCACAAAGATAATGGTATCCAATAAACGTGTTTGTAAAAAATATTCTTCCTCAAAACTTTTGACATTACTAACAGACGCTTTACAACAGGTTGTCAGAAAACCAGTCGTTTAGGAATTTACGAAACCGACAAGCGAGGAAAAGCTTCCAGTGTGAATAAGATTGATGAAAATACTCGAAATGCCGTAATTCAACACATAAAGATGTTCCCAAGATATAAAAGCCACTACTCTACAAAAGACAATAGTCAATCACGGTATCTCTCACCAGATTTAAAGATCACTAAAATTTACAACCTGTATAAAGAATTTTTCACTGAAAATAATAAAACTGCAGCCAAATTATCTTACTATCGAAAAATTTTTAACACTGAATTTAATTTAAGATTTCATAAACTCCATACTGATACATGTACAAAATGCGACAGTCTTCAAAATTTGATCAAACATTCACAAAATGCAGAAATCGTGCACTTCAGTAAAGCCAAACTAGAGTTACACCAAAGAAAAGCTAAAAAGGCAGTACAGTGCAAAAAACAGACATTGAAACTCACAAATCAGCAATTATTTACAGCAAAACTTACCAACCCCGTTACTTACCACAAGCTATTTTACCTAAGACAACTGTGGACCTATAATTTTGGTGACCATAATTTAATATCTGGGGAAGCTGATATGTTTACTTGGGACGAAACTGTGTCTTCTAGTGGCTTGCGGGAGATTGGGTCGTGTTTAGTACAATATATCAAGGCGTTGCCTCCAAACATAACAAAGATAATCGCATATAGTGATTCATGTGGACGCCAAAACAAGAATAAAACATTTGTTCATGTTCTTAGTAAAGGCAACCCACATAACAGAGATTTAGCACAAATTCTTAGAACCCGGTCATACTTACATGGAGTGTGACCAAGATTTTTCCTTTATAGAAAAAAGAGATAAAAGGAAAAATCCACAATTATTTATTCCTACTCACCGGCGGCAAGTTATTAGTAGTTATTCTAAAAATTTTACAGTACATGAAATGACCAACCAACACTTCTACTCTTTTATGAAACTTAATTCAGTGATAAAGAATCCACAGAAAGGCACTACTGGAAACGTTACAAAATTCAGAGGAACTGTTCACTTTCAATATAAGAAAAATGCAAAAACATTTTCTTTCCAGTTCAAGCCAACTTTGGAAGATTCTTTTGCATTCTTCGAATGTGTTTGCAGTGGTATAATCTTCAAACTCTTCTTAGTTTTATACCTCCTATATATCATCCATTTTATACCAATATAGTACACGGGCTCAAAAAACCAGAAAGCTAAAGCAAGATCGATAAATAACAAAAATTTAGAAGATGCTGAAGTACTATGCCCCAACTCAAATGTTGATGTTGAATCTGATACTGATGACTTTGTATATGCTATACATTCAGATTATCAATAATTTGATTTTTCAGATAAATTATGTATTTCGTTAAATGTGTATTATTTTGAATTTTGACTGAAATAAAATACTTTGTGCAAAAAGGGTACAAGTGCATCAAATTTCAAGAATTATCCCGTTATTGAAAATTTTTGCTCCACAAATGAAAAAGTGATTTTGTACAACCTGCCTAAATTCAGAATATACTAACTCTGCTACAGAATTTTCAACAACCAATTAACTTTGCAGTTGTATTACTCAAATTGTTAAATTATGCACTTATACATTTTTTGCACCAAACCGTTCAATTATAGGTTTTCAGGAAAACCGATTGGAATTAAAGGAATTAGGATCTGTAGCAAGTGCAGATTTACGATTAGTCATATATTAAATTTATTTATTTTTCACTTAAATCACATTAAAGATAAATACATTTCGCAATGTATTAAATGGGTATATAGCGGGTGTTATATACCTATGCTGTCATGGAGAAAAATCACTAATGTGTTGTTTAAAATGGTACTGTATTAGAAAATGGAATGTTATATATTGTACTAATCATGCTATACATTTCGATGTCCCAAGTTCTAGCTTGAAACTAGACAAATAAACTATTTCAGAAAATAAAAAAAAAGTTTTATTTATAAAAGACGAATTATAAAATACATTTAGCTGAAGAAATTGCTTTAAAATGGGGCATTTTATTTTTAAAAATTTTACTATACATGGTATAAAAAAAAATTAAATTACTTCGTTGACCTTGAACCTATTCAAGGTTTTTTGCTAGATTATTATTCAGACTAAAATTAACAACATTGTCAAATTTAACACTAGGGTACTTTTTATAGTGAGATTCACATAGTGTCCTGTGAATTTGAAACAGCATCGGCCTATATAAAAATGTGATTACAGCCTTTTGAAATGCTACAACATGCACCAGACCTGAAGTGATGCTGACGAAAAAATATATATTATAACTATACTTTTCAGTCTCTGAAGACGACGAGATATCAATCTTTTACAAAATAGTTTACCTATTATTTATTTATTTGTTGTAAGTTTTGTGGTATCCGTTTCCGTCGGTATAACTGCAGAAAAAAATAAAAGAATTCAATTAGCCTTACGCTGGGCCTGGACTAGCGCGATACAAGGTGAACGAAGACGGCATGCAGGCATGTATAATTTCGAATAAGCTGTGCATCGTATGCACGATAGATATACAGTTATTCAGTTTGTTGCAAGCTGTTGGATCGTTCATTTGTTGACGAAGAGTTAGTGATATGGCTTTTATGACGCAATACTTATGTGACATGATGGATCTGTATGGTGAAGCAGGTGGAAATGGAAGGACAAGAGAACGTTTATACACGGAACGTTTTCCTAATCGTAGGCGACCATCGTATCAGGTGATAAGGCATAAGGTGTCTACATTACGCGAAAGAAGCACATTACATCAACGCAATAAAGGTAGGGGCGGTGAACGAACACGAAAAGTTTTAGGTGCGGAAGAGCAACTCCTGAAAATGGTAGATGCTACTCCAGGTGTGCACGTGAACTGCAGCAATGAAAGTCGGACTGTCCTGTTCAACGATTCATCGAATCCTCCACGAGAACTTGCTGCATCCATACCACCGACAACGGATGCAAGTTTTGGCAGCACAGGATTCTCCCAAACGTTAGATTTTGTACCTGATTCCGCCATAAGTAAGAGAGAAATGTGGATTTTTGTGTCAACATACTATTCACGGATGAATACTGCTTTAGCCGGAACGCTGTTTAAAATTTCGATAATATACACCACTGGAGTGATGCAAACCCCAATGATATACAATAGAATCGTTTTTCGGTAAATGCTGGGGCGGCAATTGCTGGTGATAGTCTACTAGGACCGCAGGTCTTCCTGCACGACTAAATTTAGCCAGTTATTTAGATTTTTTGCAAAATGCATTATCGGAATATCTTGACGATGTGCCATTAAAACGTAGGAGAGTTCTCTGGTTCATACACAATGGAGCGCGCTCACACATTTCTTTAGCGGTGCGGAATTTCCTCAATGTTTCATATCATCGATGGATTGGACTTGGAGGATGTAGACCATGGCCAGCCTTAGTCCGGATTTAAATCCATTAGATTTTTTCTATGGGAGTATATGAAAACAATGATGTATGATGGAAACGAAATTTAAGCGCAATATCTTTTATTGTTTTTAAAAACAACACCTTGCGGTTCTTCTCTTTCACTGCCACCGAAAAAGTTAGCCAGCTTTGTAGAAAGCAATCGATCACCTATATGCATTATTGATATTAGTTGAGCTACTACAGTTGGCAAGCGCTTTATAAATAAATTGGATGTTGGTTTATGAATACGCAGTTACATACATACGATTATAAATTGTTTGCACTACATTCTTTAGTGTCTCGACGACTATAAACATACATTCAGTGAGGTCCGTAATATAATTTCTAAAATAAAAATTTTGTTGCAAAGATAAGAAATTTATAAATTTTTCATTTTCTCACTATTTTGGTACCTATATTTATGTCTGATCCTGTTCGGACATATTTACTACTCCGGCTTTTTATTCCTGGAACACCCTGTATATTGTAATTGTGAAGTTTTAATAGCCGGATTTAAGTTTCCCAAACACAGTTTCAAATAATTCTACAGTGAAAGACGTTACGCTCGTAAATTAAAATTACTGTATTTATATTTAAATTGAAGTAGCAAGAAAAAAAAGAAAATAAACAATTTTAATTACACTATGTAACAGGCTTACTGTTGAATATTAAATACATTTCTGTTCGAAAAGATAAGCAAAGTACTAAAATTGATGTTAATAATTCAAGAGTCGTGCATATAAAAATTTTGTACTGCCTTTAATAACGAGCTTATTAAACCTTATGAAATGAGGATTCGCGATTAGAACGTTTAATACCATTAATAAAAAACGTATTTAATTAAATTGTTCCAGAAAGAAGATAATGAAAATACAGTACAACAGTAGATGAGGTTTGGTACGTTATTTCTTGTTCTAAATAAAATATCAGCGCCAGTAAGCTAGATAAATATGTATGTATATACTAGCCCTTATTATGCATCAACAGTGGAGTTCAGAAAACATATTCACTAGATATCGTGCTAGATTAAATATTTAAGTAAATAAAATTTTTGCTATTTTGCTATTGAACAATTACATAAAAATATACGTACTCGTAAAAAATGAGGAGTCATATGCTGCCCGGTCGTAAGATCCAAATATTCAAGCTCCAATTCAATATTCAATGCTTTTGTCAATAGCAGCACACTTCTAACAGCTGGACTGATATCGTTCATATAAAGAACCGGTGCCATTTCGTGATCGTGAAAAATGTGAATGAATCTTTACGCGTACAGATTGTTACTATTGTTAGAATTTCAGTTACCTACATTTTGTTTACCTCTTATCTCTTATCAGAATGCGATCAATGAACTACAATTTGTATTAAAGTGCCGATAAAATAAAGTACATGCAGTTATAATTAAAAACTTTACTACATATATGTGTGTTTTGTGGATAACAAAATCAAGATAGCATATTGGAACACTTGTGAATACCGCGATTGTTTACTCTATATGACCCAGGAGCATCAGTAAATTATCTCGTTAATCTCGAAATTTTTTAACTCAATGAAACTCGACGTTATCTATTAAGCAGTTATCTAGACAGAATATTCCGTGGAAACCTGTAGTGACGAATGTATGGAAAAATGTTTACAAGAGAAATCTAAACATTTTGAACATGCATGTTCAAGCATACACAGTGACTCACAGCCAAAATCATACAGCCTTATTAAAATATACCGGGTGCGCCATTAGTGTGTCGGCCGAATTTAGCATGAAAACTACTAGAGATAGGAAAGTGAGATTTCCTGTACGTATATAGTTTTATACTACGCATTTTTTAAATTATTTACAAATATACAGGGTGTTACAAATTTGCGCAGCGAGCTTCTACTTTTTTATATTAAATAGTTTGCTATATTTTTTAGTAATTATTTTGGTAGCCACCTAAAACACCTTTGCAATGATGTATGGTTATGTAGGCTTCCGGTCATTAGTTTTGGCAATATTGTAAATTTTGTAAAAATTTTTACATTTGCAGCTTTTGAGATTTAAAATGTTTATAATGTAAGCGGATGTAGAGTCGAGCGTTATTCTTTTGTTATCAATTTGGGGAGCTAACACTTTACGCTGTTTCAAAGTGGTGTACCGTAAAAATTATACAGAGTGTTAAATATGTGGCGGCACAGTTGCCGAAATTCAACCCTATTTTTTTCGATTTTTTTAATGCAAACTATATTTTTAGATATTGCCAGCAAATTCCTTGCGAAATTACCTTCAAAATGGTACCAAAAATATAGCACTAATTTCCAGTATTTTCCGAGATTTTTACCATTTTATGAAAAATATTTTAACAATATTCAATATGTGGATCACTCCAACATGGTTAGATAGCCATGATTTTCAAACAAAAAGTAAGACTCTAAAGAAACATCAAATCTGTGTTTCCACATAAGCCGTTTTTGCAGTTTCTCTTACGTATTCTTACGTTTCAATATTTGTTATAATTTTATTATCGCCCGTTTTTGCAATTTGAATTATTAATTTATTAATTATATTAGTTATTACGTATTACTATAATCCGGTGTTCAAGTATTTGTTCCTGTTATTGTTTATCTAATTCAACTAAAAATGAATTTCTCGAAGGAGGAACTCATAGACATGGTATTTCTTCTTGGCGCTTGCAACAGATATCCAGTACTAGCATCAATAACCCCGAATGGTAAGAGCTTTGACAATTTATTAGTAAGGTTTGTTCGATCGGGTTCAGTGAATTATCTCAAACATGAAAGAACAAAAACTCTTGCTACAAAAGATAAAGACGTGATAGTCATTCAATCCGTTGTAGAAAATCCGCATGTGTCTGCAAGGGCAATTTCGAAACAACATGAAATTACAACCTCTACCGTGAAAAGAATTTTAAGAAAACATGTTTCATCCTTATAAAATTAATATTCACCATGGCTTACTACGAACAGATTTTGAAAAGAGACTTGTACATTGTGAATGGCTGCTTCTACGGTTACGTCAAGATTTTTGTTTTTAATCATGTACTTTTCACAGATGAAGCAACATTTAGTAGTTCTGGAATTATGAACAGAAAAAATGTACACTATTATGACACAAGAAACCCTGATTTTGTGCAGCCCGTTTTATATCAAAACAAATGGAGTGTTAACTCTTGGAGAGGCATTTTAGGGAACACCGTGGTAGGCCCTTTTTTCTTTCAAAATACTCTAAATTGTGAAATTTACAGAAACTTCCTATAAAATAATTTACCAGTACTACTCGAAGGTCTTCCAGATAATTTCATGAACAGATTGTGGTATCAACATGATGGTGCATCCGCACATTACGGTGCTGCTGCTACTAATCGGTGGATTGGGAAAGAAGGTCCCGTAAACTGGCCAGCACGATCACCAGATCTTACCCCTTGTGACTTTTTTCTGTGGCCTACTATAAAGAACATAGTTTATATGACACCTCCTACAACGGCAGAAGATATGCAGCAACGTATAAGAAATGTTTTTCTTCAGTTGAACGAGGACAATATGGCTGAAAACCTACGGCAGTCCATACAGAGGTTGAGAATATCCATAGAACAGAATGGAAACATATTTGAGTATATTTAGAATTATTTTATGATTAAAAAATTTAAAGGTATAAATAATAATAAGTTTATATTACGTACGGTTGTTTTAATTTTTTAAGTAATCGAAACAGTTTACATAAAAAGAGCAAATGAGCAGAGGTAAATGGCTTAATCTTTATAAAATTATTAAAATATTTTCCATAAAAATGGTAAAAATTTCCGAAAATACTGGAAATTAGTTGTACATATTTGGTACCATTTGAAAGGTAATTTCACAAGGAATTTGCTGGCGATATCTAAAAATATAGTTTGCATTTAAAAAAATCGAAAAAAAAAGGGTTGAATTTCGGCAACTGTGCCGCCACATATTTAACACTCTGTATAATTTTTACGGTACACCACTTTGAAACAGCATAAAGTGTTGGCCTCCCAAATTGACAACAAAAGAATAACGCTCGACACTAAATCCGTTTACAATATAAACACTTTAAATCTCAAAAGCTGCAAATGTAAAAATTTTTGCAAAATTTACAATATTGCCAAAACTAAAGACCGGAAGCCTACATAACCATACATCATTGCAAAGGTATTTTAGGTGGTTACCAAAATAATTACTAAAAGATATAGCAAACTCTTTAATATAAAAAAGGAGAAGCTGGCTGCGCAAATTTGTAACACCCTGTATATTTTTAAATAATTTTAAAAAATGCGTAGTATAAAACGATATACGTACAGGAAATCTCACTTTCCTATCTCTAGTAGTTTTCATGCTAAATTCCGCCGACACACTAATGGCGCACCCGGTATATATTCTATATGGATGGATCTTGAGTTATAGAAATAAATAAATTATCTAACAAAGTTCCAGGTGCTAATTAAGGTGTCTGCTAAATGTGTATGAAGCTCATCATTTAACAAGTAAGTTATTTCGTCTTAAATATATAATTGTAAGGTATTATCAAGTAAGAAGCATACGTATATGTACACCGATAAAAAGCCAGGGTTCGACGGGTCGACCGGCTTTTGGCTTTTTTGCGCGGTGCGATATAAATAATAGGAGTAGTAAATAATTGAAAAACTCACTACATCCATACGTAAACAAGTTAAGAGAGGCAGGACCGGATTAAGAATATTTTTATCCGCTTGATTTGTAAAATTATTTTCATGAGCACGGAAAACGTATCCGACAACACAAAAAAAGCGCAAAAGAGGAGCAAACCGGACCACGATATCTCACTGGAAGAGAAAAATCATTTTCAGAGAAGCAAATTAACGCCAAGATCTCCAGTAAAAGTGCGGGTACCCAAAGAGATACGAAGTATTCTGATGGAATTAAAAAAGGAGTTTAAGGAGGACCTTGCAGAGATAAAGAAGGAAATTAGAACAGAGATCACACAAATGAAGGAAGAGGTAAATAACTTGAAAGTAGAAGTTCGTCGAAATAATGAAGAAATAGAACGGGTTAAGGAAGAAATTACCCAGATTAGGAAAGAAAGGGAAGATGAGAAGCAAAATCTTATGCAAAAATTAAAAAGTTCTGACGAAAAGTACGAAAAAATGAAAAGAAACCTAATTAGGAATAACATAATAATAACCGGGTTGAAGGTAGATGTAACTGATGAGAAAATAATGAAGCAAGCAATAGAAAGTATGATAGAGACACACTTGGGAATAAAAGTAAACACCAAAAAGGTTTATAAAATAGATAAAAAAAGATGTGTGGCGGAATTGGCAGATAGGGATGAAAAGATTAAAATACTGAAAGTAAAAAGTAAGCTAAAGGGGAAAGATATCTACATATATTCTGAATTGACTTTCGAAGAAAGAAGTATACAGAGAAAGATCAGAGACAAAGCAAGAGAAGAGAGAAATAGAGGAGCAAGAGTTAGAGTAAAATATCAGCAATTAGAAGTAAATGGCAAGCGTATGATATGGGACAATATGAAACACGCGCTCGTTAAGTGTGATGAGCCAAAGAACTAAATATAGGCAGACGCAAACAAATAACGACTGGGCCAGTGAAAAGGACGACGATAAGGGAAACATTTAACGGAAACTCTCAACAACCATTTAGAAGAAATCAAAATAAGAGGAACAAAAAAGGAAGGGATTAAACAACGACGAACAACAACCTGAAAAACCATAGAGGAAAGCATCGGACGGGAAATTATGTAAAATTGGAACTTGGAACGTTAGGGGTACCTATAGTACACTAAAGAATTTGGCCGCAATAATGAAGAAATATGAAATAGATATTCTTGCTGTACAGGAGACTAAACAGAAAGGACAAGAGATAATCACATTAGATGGCTATACCCTTTTCAATAGTGGAGGAGAGAACAGGCGCCTAGGAGTAGGTTTCTTACTAAGGAACGAGTTCAAAGAGAAGGTAGTAGATTTTGAACCCATTAGTGAGAGGGTTTGCCGTTTGAGATTGAGAGGAAAGTATAGGAAAATATCCCTGTTGAACGTACATGCCCCTACCGAAGATAAAGGTCCAATAGTCAAGAGCGAGTTTTATGAAGAGCTGGTAAAAGTATTAGAAAAAGTGCCCAAATTTGACATCAAGTTGGTGGTAGGCGACCTAAATGTGTTTTTGTTTGACAGTATCCCATAAGTTTTGTATACTTCTTTTTGGGAAATAAATGTTTATTATTATTATTATTATTATTATTATTAAATGCCAAAATAGGAAGAGAAGACGAACACAGGAAAGTAACAGGTGGTAACAGTAAACACATGCTTTCGAGTGAAAACGGGAAAATGTGAATACAATTTGCACTAGAAAATAACTTGAAAATCATGAGCACAAACTTTAAACATAAAGAAATACACCAAACAACCTGGATGTCACCGGATTTTAAAACTAGAAACCAGATCGATCATGTCCTAATAGAGTATAAACATCAAAGATGCATAACAGACGTAAGAACCTATAGGGAAGCCGACGCGGATTCAGACCATTTTTTAGTAATCACCAAATTAAAACAAGTTGTACCAAAAAATACAAACACAAGAAATATCAGGACCACAAAATATAATCTCGAAGAAATAAAGAATAAAAACACATTAGCTGAAATAGAGTTACAAATAGATAGCAAGCTGACTAAACTAACAGAAACAATAACATAGAGCACGATTGGAGACAAATAGAACAAAAAGTACAAGAAACTTTGGAAATATGTCTTGAAGGAAAAGCCAAAAAAAGAGAGAAGGACTGGTTTGACGAGGAATGTAAAACGATACTTCAAATAAGAAATGCTGCCAGAGCTAACTTGTTAAGAGAAAATACAGAAGCAACTAGGCGAGAATATGAAGAGGCGAGAAAGAGAGCAAAGCAGATATGTAGACAAAAAAGAGGAAGTGCCTAGAAGCAAGTTTGGACAAAATAGAACAAAGTTATATTAATAAAGAGCTACGAAACTTTTACCAGGAAACACGGCACGACATTGCGGGCTTCCTGAAAAACAGTAACGGAGAACCAATAGGTAAACTGAAGATAATGAAAGAGCATTCCGAGAAAGTGTTTTGGAATGAAGACGAACACGACGAGTGTGAGGCAGAAGAAAATTTTCATTGGAAAGAAGGAACAGACTGTTGTGGAATTGAGACGGAGATAATGACAGAAATAAATAGATTAAAAAGCAATAAAAGCGCAGGCGAAAATGGAATTCCAGCGGAAGTACTCAAATGCGGTGGAGAGGGACTCAAGCAGAGGATTGTCAACCTTATTAATAACGTGTGGAAGAAAGAAGTAATGCCTTTGGCCTGGCATAATGCCATAGTATGTCCTATACACAAAAAGGCTGATAGATGCCGAACGGAAAACTACCGAGGAATAGCATTGTTGGATATAACATATAAAGTCTTGGCGCGGCTCATTCGTGGTAGACTCATGGGGTATCAAAATCAGGCAATAGGTGAATATCAAGGAGGTTTCAAGGAAGGACGAGGCACTATAGACCAAATTTTTTCTTTAAAAATGATCCAACAAAACAACTATGAGCGAAATCTGGATTTGTATATGCTGTTTGTAGATTTTCGCC
This sequence comes from Popillia japonica, assembly GCA_004785975.1. Classification (NCBI taxonomy): domain Eukaryota; kingdom Metazoa; phylum Arthropoda; class Insecta; order Coleoptera; family Scarabaeidae; genus Popillia; species Popillia japonica. The sequence goes on from ML219452.1 coordinate 36,872, forward strand.
AAGCGTATGATACAATAGTCAGGAAGAAACTGTACGAGGCGCTAGGAAAACTTGGCGTGCCAGTTAAACTTATAAACCTGGTAAAGATGACCCTGACGAGGACAAATAGCAAAATACGTATAGATGGACAAGTAACGGAAAACATTACTGGAAATAAAGGTGTACGGCAAGGGGTCCTGCTATCAACAGTGCTTTTCAATTTTGTTCTAGAAGCAATACTGAGAGAGAGTGGAATCGAGACTAATGGGAAATCTATCAACGGCGCTGCCAAATACTCGTATATGCAGATGATTTGACCATAATCACAAGATCGGGGACAGAACTGAAGTTAGTATTTAAGAAGCTAGAAGAAACAGCTAGAAGCTACGGTTTAGTAATAAACAAAACGAAAACAAAATACATGGAAATGGGTCAACATATCACGAACGATACAGTCATTACCATCAAGACAAAAGAAAAGGTCTATAAATTTGAAAAGGTAGATAGTTTCAAATACCTCCGGGTCACAATAACAAGTAATGTCGATGAGAGTCCGGAAATCCATAAACGAATCACGAAAGGGAGTAGAGCGCTTGGTGCCAATAACAGGTTATTCAGGGCCAAAATGATCTCCAGAGCTGCAAAATTGCGTTTGTACAAAACAATTGTAAGACCCGCCGTGATGTACGCGAGTGAACTGTGGATAATGACAAAACAGGTAGAGGAGAAATTAGAAATATGGGAGAGACGGATGCTACGAAAAATGTTGGGGGGAGTAAAGATGGAAAATGGGGAATGGAGACGCAGAACAAATGCTGAGATACAGGAGATATTTAGAAGTACTGCTATAACGACCTACGTAAAGGCCCAAAGGGTGAGATGGCTTGGACATGTCTGCCGGATGCCGGAGTATAGACATGCGAGAAAAGTGCTGGAGGAAGGGACCGGCGGAAAGGAGAAAAGGGGACGGCCAAAAAAGAGATGGCTAGATGCGGTTGTGACCGATGTGAGGAAGGTGGGAGTATACGACTGGAGCAGCAGAACAAAGGACAGGGACAGATGGAGAGCTATTGTGAATAAAGTTGGAGGAAATTAAATAGAAAACTGAGCCATGGGCCTGAATGGCTTGTAGTGCTGAACTATATATATATATATGGATGGAGATGGCTGGGTTGTGGTATGTCCGCCGCAGTAGTAGGCAATTTTGCGATTTGTAGATGTTAAAATTGATAAATGGCAGTATTTACATATATTAAAACGTGCTGAAGTAACAAAAATTGAAGTATTGCAAAAATTGTTAAATTTTACGGGGATAACGATCCAAAGCATTCCTCATACCTTGCAAAAGATTGGCTGTTATACAATTGTCCTAAAATGTTGCAAACACCTGTCCAATCACCTGACCTAAGTGTCAAATTTATCTATTGGCAACTAGAATTTTTGTTTTTTTTTGTTAATACGTTGTTAGATTAAAGTAAAATTTATTTTCCCTTTTGCTGTATGATTTTGGTTGTGAGTCACTGTGTGTAAATTTTCATCTGAGAAGAAATACGACTGTATAACGTTAGAATAAGAAGTGAGGTCGTCAAAATTATTGGGTATAGCATCCGGTTAGACAAAAATAAATCGACTTTCGTGTCGCTAAGTATTCGAAATTATTTTATTTCTTCATCAGAGTGACAACTGGAATTACATCGTACAAAGTTAAAATTATAAAATTCTTATAAACTTTTCAGGAAACCGAAAGGCTTTTAGTGCGTCGCGCTGTGTCTTTACAAGGCGGTGTATGCCTAACGAAGATAGGATACCCAATTTTTTTGACAGCCTCGGTTCTTATCATAAATTTTTATTTTGTACTCGCTTATCAAAACATGTCATTTCACGATTCGATTTGCGTGCGTGAAAACTCACTTTAAGCACTTGCACTAGTGCGTGACTCATTCGCGAAATATATTTTCACACACTTGGTTCGTAAATAACTAATTTTTGAACTTATTATGCAATTTCGGTTAAAATTTAGATCAAAGTATTTACAAACCCTTTAAAGTCTCCTCTCCTTTGCAGTCGTCAACTTCTTAACATCAAGAGTTTGTTTTCTTATGCGAAATTAAAGATATTCTTTATTATCTTGGTTGTCTCACTAAGTATCATAGAACACAAGTCCTAAGCTGCACATGGCCTTGATAATAACCTGATTATTCCACCTGCAGCTGCTGATTTTATAAAAAAATTGTCATCAATTTGTTATGAAATTCATTGCGTTATAACAACAAATGTTGTATAAAATATACAAGACTGCGATCTCTTTCTAGTAATTTATAAGAAAACAAGCACAACACCTTGTACTTAACATTGTAAACATTCATTGATTGCATAGCTAAAGTATCCCTCGTTACAATTAGCATGTTTAGTGCTTAACATCCTATCTTTATTTCCTTTTGTTGCGGTTAATAAATTTAGGCTCCGGAAAAATATATTTCTGCGATAAGAGATTGTCTCTCCAGTGGTATTCATAACGGTACTATTAGTTTCTTGTTTATTTGAAGATGTACACTCATGGTAAGTAGAGATTGGACAGTTTCCATATAACAACGTATTGAAAGTGTCCAATCTCTACTTACCATGAGTGTACATACATACATACATATCTACATCGCCAACTTCAGAAAAAAAATTGGTGTGCTGGTTCAATTGTACAAATCAGCAAGCAAAAGATGTTCTTTGTAAAGACAAATGTTGTCTTCGCCCATAGAGAACCTCCCGCAGAAGCAATTGACGTTGACCATCCTCGGTGGGCTCTTCACGGTATTCCATGGATCCAAGAAAGATCGCCCAGCATCACTCTTGTTTTGTCGAGTGTTTGGAGAATCCAGGTTTTTTATCAGTTATCCGACAGCCCTTCTGATCCTTGTTATTTTTTTTTGTTTGCTTCGAAGTCTAAGTCACTCTATGCTTTCGCACGTCTCAGTTTTAACAGAGATATACTGTAGCCTTGCTGCTTCTCTGTTATAAAGCATGCAAACTTTCCCGGCTAGATCTTGAGCGCATCGTTCCATCAATACTTCGTACTTTTAAGTTCGTGTGAGGCTATTGTTAGTGAGTGATTCGGTTTCGGTATTGATTCCTCAAGTAGCAATTAGATTTAAATTGCTTTGTGAGTCTGTTTGCTGAGAGGTAGATATCTGATCTTAGAAGACTCTTAATTCACTTAAAAACTTTGCCACAACTTAATTATAATGTTAGAATAGGAACATACAGTCTAGCCTGCATCGAAGTAGATCCCACAGGATGTTTAACGCTCTGAAAGTGAAAACGCTTTTGTTGGAAAGCAACATGATGGACTTATTAACATGAGAAAATTCTGCGAGATAATGTATAGCTAACAAATACTTTTCTAGAACTTATTTTACCACCAAAGAATTGTAATAATCAACAATTTTTTCCAATAACTCCATGTATAAAGACGTAGATATCAAATTTAATAATTAAATTAAAACACAAACAATATACATTTATGTTAGCTCAACCTCTGTATTCTCATATGTTAACTTTTGCGCCTGTTTTCTTGGTTGCCTATTTACGGATATGCTTTTACTTAGCTGATTTTGGTTGTATATGTACAGTATGCGGCAAAATAAACAGTACTGAAATTATGAAACGTTTATTATATATTATATATGTATTTTCTTTACATTATATAGCATATGCTTTACATTATATCGCAATACTTTAATATTATATAGTGTTGTAACATTATTCACGACGACCTTCCTTGTAAAACAGATGTTCAAGATGCCCTCCGTTCAGTTGCAAGCAGTATTCGTAGCATTCGTGAAGATTCACACAAATTGAACACAAATTGTTGTATGGCACGAAAAAACCTCAAATTTTAATCCGCAATTCTGGAATGTTAGAGGGTATGGAAAACCAGCCTCTTTCAGTATTTCCCACATGCACACATCAGGTGGTGTTAGGTTTGGTGAGTGAGATGGGTATAGGAAGAGAGCGCCATGCGAATTAAGACGATCCCCAAAATGATTAGGATTTGAAGTGACTCCCCAGCAGTGTGACAGATTACTCCGTTCTACTGAAATCATTGTTGATTACGTGGTAGGTCTGGCATGACAAAATCCCTGAAACTCGTACAGAAATGGTGTGATAAAATCTGTTCTCTGTAGCGCTTCTGATTCACAATTAATTGGCTGCCATCGTTTGCGTCAATGAAATATGGGCCCAATATGCCATTTGCGGATTCAGCACACAAAATGGTAAGTCGGTCACAATGAAGGGGTTGCTCGACGATTATGTCGGGGCGTTTGAATCCAAGAAACCGCGTTGTCTGCTTGTCAATGTATCCGTTTAAATGAAAATGGCTTTCATCAGAAAACCGAACATTCGACAAGAACAATGTGTCTTCATAATCCGTAGCCAACACACGTGAGTAGTATTTGGCTCTTACACGATCGTCAGGTTAGCAGACTTAGGCTTAAATGCGTCGGCAATTTCTTTTAAGCTTGGACCGTTTTCGCGTTCTTTTCGGTATGACCGAAAATTGTGCTTCGCAATAAAAACTTTTTTTGCAATAGTGAGAACCATCTTGAAGCAACTAACATTTAAAAGATATTCACATTTGTGGTGACCACGTTCGGAAACCACTCGGTACGTACCAGCACATGACACGTCCACATTTTACACATGCGCGTTTCAGTACTGTTTATTTTGCCGCATATCGTATATAACTACATAAAACCTATAGAAGAATTTTTGACAACTAAAAATTAAAAAAGGACAGAACTACAAGCAAAAGGGCAGTTAAAAAATACAGCTAATTTTCCAAACGTATGTAATTCTAAGTTTGTTACCAAACTTATGACATTGGTTTTAACATAATCTAACAGATCCTTTACTTACGTACTGTCGTGTATACTTGGTTAATACCTTCTACATATTCTACCTATGTTTTCTATAGATATTTTACACCTCAGACCTTGAAATTTTATTCAATATGTCTATTCTACTACCAAGTACCTACCTCTGTATACCTCCTCACCCAATCCCCAATTCTCTTCTTCTTCATTCAATCATCTCTGTTCATCTTTATTAATCTTTGATTCTATCAATTTTATTTTACAAGTTGCTACACCTTTCTCTGATTTTATTTCCTATTCTATACTAGTTCACATTTTTGGTATCAATATTTGTTCCCTATTTATGTATTTACTGCTCCGTTCTGTCTCGAGAAGTTCACAGTCCTCACTTTCGGTCCATATGAATGTTCTACTAGTATAAATCTATCTATACTCGATTTATATTGTGTCCTTAGTATGTAAAGAAATAATTCCTTCATTTTTCTGTCTTTTATATCTATGCACTCGGTCTTCCTCGTCTTAACAACTGAATTCTGTGTGTTGGATTCACTCTATTAGGTATTTAGATTCCCACCTCAAAGCATGATTCCGTTGTTTAATATTGATTCTACTACTGTATGATAAATAAGTGCAAAAAGTCTCAGTCTCTGACCAAGTTTATTTGTTCGTGTTTCCCAGGTGAAATGTCGATCAACTATAACTCCAAATTACGTTTGCTAGATGACCCTTTCAACTTTGTAGTTCATTTACATTTTTGCGGTTTTTCTTGATGTAAACACTCTTTGTTGTGGTATAAAATTTCTGTATGATAAACAGTTTTTAGATAAGATGATGCAATACGCATTACTTTAGTTTTGTTCTTGTTTATTACCAGTTTTTTCTCGTGGACAATTGCTGAAAATGGTGGAACTCATGCTGTAAGTTTCCCATTGCAGAAAATTAGCAGCATACAGAAAATTATCTACATTTTCTGAAGCAGAGTCCCACGTCACTCACATACAACAGCTACAGCTTATTTTCACTATGAATTCTCTTTCCTGCAAATTATTTTCCATCCATTTTAACATTTCTCCTCTTACTTATTCCATAGTTCTCCAACTGATTAAGCAGTACTCCGTGATTAATAAAGTCTTGATTGAATATTCGTTAGATCCTTTTGAATTCTGCCTTTTTCACAAATCTTTTCTACATATTATTAAGGTACAAAGTACATTCAACTTGTAAAAGGTAAAAACATCACAGTAATTAGTCGAACAAAAAAAATTATTAAACTGATGACAATAACTTTACTAATTTCAATTTCAAACAAACAAAATACTTTTAATATCTTTACCCAATATATATTTAACGCATGCAGTCACAATTTCTCCAATAATGGCCTAACTGACTGTATATATGCACGTAATCCTCTAAGATTTTCATCATAATACGGTAAAGCTTGGCATCGGTCGATCCATTTCTTTATATTTGGGTATTTATTTGCATTGAAAGGAAAAATAACGTTGAGAGTTGTTACAGTGGTAACCAAATGCAAATCTGCTAAAGTTATCTGCTGACTGCCAGCCACCCAGTGTTGGCCTTCCAAAAATGCTTCCAGAAAACCATAAGCATCTTTAGTTCGTTTTTTGCTCATGTCTGGTATCGTTTCGCCTTTAGCAATGTTATATTTCTAAGAAAATTATGATCATTTATTTAATTATAAACATTAATTATTCTTACCATTGTAAGGTATAGGATTTGATACATAGTTCCTTCGTCAAAAAACAAACGCTGGTTAACTAGTGCTCTCTTAATAGCATCGCTAGGATATAAATAATGATTCTTTCTATACCTTTCTGTCAGATATATACTTATAGCGTGGCTGTTTGTTATGACAAATCCATCGTCTACTAAAGTGGGTACAGTATGTTGTGGATTCAACTGGAATAAACCAAATTTAATTTGTATAAAACGTCTTTGGATTCTAAAATTCGCAATATGTAATAGAATATTCTCTGATGTATGCGAAATGAACAGTTCAAATCAATGTAATTTTTGATTCAGAATATTATTAAATTTACAGAGTAGTTAGGTTGGCTTCCCCAACCAAAGTGAATTGAAAGTAACAAGTCCAAGAACCGTTTCAAGAGTAAATTGATGTAAATTATATTTTATTAGAATTTTCTGTAGTTTAGTGATTGTGAAGGGATAAAAAAATTATTGCTGCTCAACACAATCATAACTTGCATCACATCGAGAACTATGCAACATAATGTCTGTTGATACAGTGTACCGCTATAAGTATGTAGGATTTTCAAAATTACATATATGAAATATCCTGAATTTGCCTATAGGTTAATGATGTTTTAATTCCAATAATTATTCGTACACTATCGGTAATAACTCGTACACTATCGGTAATAACTCAGATAAAAATATACGGCCATTTTCAATTCGACTTTAGGTGTTATGTAAATAATTACGATCTTCACAGAAAGTAGATACACACTTGTGCTCTCGTTCAATGTAGTGAACAGCTTGTTGCCTTAATTAGTCCTCTTTTGTTGCTTGACTATATTTTTTCTTTAGAGATTCTATTTAAGCGTTATAAGCTATAGAGTTTCTTGTAGTACTTCACTTTTTGTAACGTTTTAACATGTTCCTTAAAACATTATTTAAAGATGACTACTGATTCACGATAGAGAAAACGTGTTGGTTTAGTTTGGAGGCCATTAAAAATAGTTACAAGTTCAAACTTTAATATTAACACAATTTTTAGTGGTTCTTCTTGTCACTACTCAAATAATTACTTTGGCGGGCTTATTAAAATTATCGATTGGCAAATATATATATTTTTTGAGTACCTGCTTTACGGAGAATTTGACAAAAATTGAAATGTAAGCGGTGGAAAAAGTGATAACGATAACGGAAGCTTTTGATAGTTGCGGACAAGTTGTTACATACAAATTTTACTACGATTCCTAGCTTACTAACTTCTACTCTCTACAAAAAAACTGTTATCACTTCAGTTGAAATACCTGCAAGTATTCAGGTGTAAAATGTTCTCTGGTTTGTAAATTAATTTCTTCGACGTTCAAAGGAAGTGCCAGCGCTTTACTAATCATAAGGACTGCCCTGCAAGGTGGACTAGCATCTGTAGAATACAACGTTGGTGCCATTCCTTTTTAATGTTTAATTAGAAGCTGCTTCATTATATACATTTCAATTTCATTCTGCCCCCGATGTATTTCACATCAGAAGCTACTATCCTACAAAAGTAATATATGCGATAAGTATTCTAAAAGTTCCAATTTCTAATAGAAATGGTCTTACCTAATTAGTGACATTGACATTTTGCCATCTTTAGGACGGATTCGCACGCTGCCGTCAGTTTATCCATACATCTAATATTTAAAATATTTAGGTTTGATAGATGTCATGCTGTCATATATTAAGCACGTATCAGAATCATTATAAATGGCGTAGGCGCTGTGTATTGGAGTTGGTAATAATTCTGGTGAATATTAATTACTTTTTTATGCATAAAATAGCGATATAATAATGTAATGTATGTGTGTGTATAATGTAATAATAATGTAATTCTTTTTTTTTTCTCCAATATCCGTCTTCTTACTCCTAAATACAACAATTTATTTTAAAGCATGCAAAATTTTCTAAAAGTATACTATACCAAACAAAAATTCATCATCATCATATTGGTCTATTAGATCGGACACGTCGATTACTATAGAAAATTTTATACAGCGTGTCCAAATCTGAGATATGACGACATCGACAATTTTTTAGATAGCAGCTCTATTTTTTAATAACTACATATTCTTAAAGGGTATGTCAAGCTACACATGTGTACCAAATTTCAAGTTTTTATTCCTTGTTATTAAAAAGGTATTTAACAATAACTAATTCGAAAAATGAAGAAATCTGATTCAACTTTTTGTTATGAAGTTTAAAAATGGCACGTCAAAGAGTTTTTGTTTTTGTCAAACCAGGTTGACGTCTTATCACGATGTCAAAAACAAAGTTATAAATATGAGGGTACTTGAAAGGCAAAGTGTTTGAGACCAAGTTGGAAAATATTGAGGTGTTGAAAGAACGAATAAGAGTGTGAGCTAATTTCTGCTGAAGTAATTAGAAATGTTCAAAATTAGTTTCACTTTGGTTTAACGTTTAGGATATTATTTTGAACATTTATTGTAGAAGAAAAACGATTGAGTTGAATCAGATTTCTTCATTTTTCGAATTAGTTATTGTAAAATATATTTTTAATCACAAAAAATAAAATCGAAATAGTAAAGAATAGATATAAAAAAATTGAGCTGCCATTTAGAAAAAGTGTCAGTGACGTCATATCTCAGATTTGGGACACACTGTATAAAATTTTCTCAGATGAAAAAAGGGCAATTTAATATACTAATTATTATTATAATATTAATCGACGTGTTCGAATATATTTCCAGAAAACAGACTGTCTTCGCTTTACTGAATTCATTTCAGATTACAGACTCGCACTGTATATTCGAGAATATCAATTGGCGTCGATTGACGAAATATAATAAAGATGCACAACGCTGTCAACGGTACAATTGACAAAAATCTCGAAAACTACAAACCGAACCCTTATACGGCGAATTCCAATAATGATTCCCTATAATCATAACAGATAGAGGGCTTAATCGTAAGATATCTCTCTGAAAGCGTTAGTTATATTGAGCTTTCTTATCTCTCTCGATTATACCGCTTCTAAACTATGCCAGTGCAGCTTGTGCTACGGAAGCTCCAAGCAATATCGCTCCTCTACTGCTAGTACAAAATCACATTCTGCTATAAGTATTTCGCCTTTCCAGGTGAACCTCGCTGGTTTGATAACTAACAGTGGCAGATGTCGAAGACCTAAATATGTGTAAACTCAACCGACGATTCTTCCGGCGATGAGTAGCGCAATTTCGCAAAAATCAATGGTAACCTTCAAACGTAGGGCTACTATGGGTGCATTTCGATCTGCGTGATCCGGTGAGTAACGTATAATTTTAGGCATCCAATAACAAAGGATATTCAGGAAGAAGTATCCAAGTTACCCAAATTGACTACACCCAAGGATTACTACCAGTAGATCCCAAGAAGAAGTGACGCTGAATGAAGACCACCACCCATAGGAGGAGACCGAGTAACCAATAATCGATTAGTTTGAGACAAGTTTGAGATAGCAAGAACTTCTGTGTATCTACTAATTTTAAGATATGGAGCTTATCAATAACTACAGCTTTTCTTAATAAATTTCTTTAAAATTAACAACTTTTATAATGTCGAGCTTCCACGCCCATCCTATATACTACTACTTATAAAGAGAATAAAAGAAATGAAACTTTCAGAAATGCAAACGATTATTGTTATTATGATTGTTTTTATATATAGTATAGATTGTATACGATTTTATATATGTAGATATAATATGTATAGAATCGCATAAATTTTCTGTATATAGAAGAACAAAAGATCTCATCGAAATACCTTTAAATAGTAACTGAATCAGTCTCCGATGTTCCATGTGTAAAGTGCGCCTTTTAAAGTTTGATTTAAATACATCAACAAAAATTACATAAGTGCGCCTTAGATATACATAGCTAATCTGTCAGTGATATACAGGGTGTATTTGAAATAAAAGTAAAAAATATTAAGAATAGTAAGATACAATTACGTAGAATATAAATCCAAAAATTGTTTGTTCAATTACGACGCGAATGCCAAAATTAAAATCTCCCTTATAAATTGTAATATGCGCCGCCCATGAATCAAGAATGTTTACCTCGATCGAACTAACGCAAGACATCGCAAAAACAGCTATCGATGTTATAAAAAACTACGAGATAACGCTGATGTCTCAGTTTTTTTAAAATAGCTTTGAATAAAGAGTTCAATAATATCAATATGATTACGTATGAAAATATTACCGGAGACTAATTGATAAAGGAACTTTTATTTTAAATGTAGGTATCCAATGTATGGAATTACTCTAGACACCCTGAACTGTCGTGTTGCTTCTCGTGTATTTACACCTGCATTTCTGTCAATAAGGTCCAGGACCTCTTCTTCAGCAAGCCAAACCCTACCGGCCCTCACGTCCACAACTTTCGTAAGATGGCAACAATCTATTGGTTTCCCGTAATCTAAACACGACATCCGTTATGCAAGGCTACGATGGGGCTCAACAACATGTTTGACGAACATTTTCACGTGTTTCACCATACATGAAAATCATATCGTACACTACATGCGGTGTGTAAGCCCTTCACATACAACATCTGAAAGAGATTTGAATGTGATTGTGCGTTGTACACATGTTAAATATCACCTATCGCTACACCTGCTCTGCGCTACATATAGTATGTATACATATTCGTTAAAACACAGTCGCGCCACTGATATTTTATAAATATCTTTGTTATTTTTGCTCTCGCGTCTGGGAAGGAATTTGGGCAAAATATTTGGGATTTAAGTTTAATCAAATAATATCTTTCCATTTTTCATAGTCTATACTGTTATTTCATACTTACATATTTTTCATTGTTTGTACAATGTTGTATATATACATATACAGGGTTATTCACGCTATACGGCACGGAATATTGTGGTGAAAATACGTGACTTTAAAAAGTTTCGTTTTTGGGATACATGCAGGTCTATTACGGCTTCTTTTTAAAATTATTTTCATATTATACAGGGTGTCCCAAAAGCTTTTAAAGCATCAAAGTTGTGTTTTTTTAAATAGAACACTATGAATGTTATTGCATTTTTGGATTCTCCGACCAAAATAAGTGGCTGTTTTAATAAGGTTTATAATGCCTAAACCTTAAGGTTTTAGCGGTAATTTGAATTTTCTCCACATCTAATTTTATTTGCAGATTTTAAATACTTAAGAAGTATTTAAGTTATAGAAGCGAAATTTACAATGAAATGTACCAATGGATCATATTTTATATCCCAATTATAATAAGGTTGCCATCTTATACAGGGCGTCCAAAATTTAAAAGTGATCAAGTAAGAACTTTAAGTGTCTATAACTTGATTAATTTAAATAGGACACCATATTTTTTAACTTACCAGGAAATGTACTTTTTAATTATCTATCGAATGGTATCAATACCAACGACTTTGTATTTGTACAGAATACGCCAAATAATAGTTTTTTATACGATTTGGTGTTTTTTAATTGGTAATGTATCTAGATGTCTGTGGTATTTAAAAATGTCAGATGATTTAGTGTTATGTACAAGAATAATAATGAAGAATATCTTTACAAGTATTCAGAAGCTTAGAATGTAATTTATAGTACAACAGTCCATTTCCAGACGCTTACATATTCGTTTTTGAAAACCCCTGCCAACTCTGGGCAACATCTGTGCGGTTAAAGTTTCAAAAGCGTTTCTTAAGCGTATTTCTATATCGTGTAGTGTCAGCGGCGTATTATAAACAATTCCCTTTACGTATCCACATAAAAAGAAATCTAGGAAAGTTAAGTTGGGATATCGTTAATATTTAAATATTGTTGTGGTGTTGTTGACTCACAATAAAGAAGAGCGCATTAATATGATTTTTCTTCTTGGAGAATATAAACAAAATTGGCTCGCTAAATTCCCAGACTTAACTGCTCCAGATTTCCTTATACATAGGTATGTATATGGATACGTAAAAGGGATTGTCTATATTACGCCTCTGAGACCACCTGATATAGAAATACACATAAGAAACACTTTTGAAACTTTAACCCCACAGATGTTGTTCAGAGTTGGCAGGGGTTTTCAAAAACGAATATGTGTCTGGATCGAACAAAAAACTATTATTTCGCGTATTCTATAAAAATACAAAGACTTTGGTATTGATACAATTCGATAGATAATTAAAAAGTACATTACAAGTTAAACAATATGACGTCCTATTTAAATTAATCAAGTTATAGACACTTAAAGTTCTTACTTGATCACTTTTACTTTTTGGACACCCTGTATAAGATGGTAACTTTATTATAGTTGGGATATAAAATATGATCTATTGGTATACTTCATTGTAAATTTCGCTTCCATAACTTAAATACTTCTTAAGTATTTAAAATCTGTAAATAAGGTTAGATTTGGAGAAAATTCAAATTACCGCAAAAACCTTAAGGTTTAGGCATTATAAACCTTATTAAGGCAGCCACTTATTTTGATTGAAGAATCCAAAAATCCAATAACATTCATAGTGTTCTAGTTAAAAAAACACAACTTTGATACTTTTAGAGCTTTTGGGACACCCTGTATAATTTTAAAAAGTAGCCGTAATAGACCTGCATATATGCCAAAAAACGAAACTTTTTGAAAGTCACGTATTTTCACCACAATATTCCGTGCCGTATAGCGTGAATAATCCTGTATATACATATATACCCATGTATATACAACGTGTAGATGTAGATAAATACGAACATGTTTCAAACTAATTCGCATATAAAGGTGTTCGGCTACTTTATTAACGAAAAATAAAAATCGCTATCAACCGAGCTAAAAAAAAATTAAGACAAAAAAAATTGATGTCACGTCAGCTCAAAATATTTCGTACGAGAATATTGGTAAGCCGTTGTGCAGCTGTTCATATTAATTTAAATAATGTTAGATTGATATATTGTGTCAATATAATGTGGGAGCGGTGAACGGATACATTTTTTTGCTAATTGTAAGAGTAAATAAGTTAGATCAGTTTGCAGCATTTAAAAGATGTGTTACAAAAATACGCTATACTTACTTAGAAGGAATACTTAATCATACACACATCATTATCACAAATACCTCAATATGACAGTCTAACGCAACGTAATCATAAATCGTAAAAATTAATCTCTTAGGTCATCTTTTTTAGTGACATATATCTTTATTTAGTCATTGATTTCTACATTTTATTTTGTTTAATTGAAACATGAATATTAGTTTTATTTTTTGTCAAATTGTGGATAGCAAAATAAAATTTTACAATGGTTCTTTAGTTTTCAAGAATTGACCGATCCTGCTCGACTGCTCTATAATCTAAAAATATATAAAGTACTCCATAAAAAATACAAGTATGGTATACCATCTGTATTGAATGCCCTATATAGTGTATATATTTGTATAATGTGGTTGTTCTTATCTTCTATAGAATTTGCACAGATTTTTTTTGTTTTTTTTTTATTTTAGCATTAAAACAACATTCCAAAAAGCCATTCAACCACGAAGAACTTTAGTTTATCATGCCCATTTTAGAAAATGTGTTCGAAAATGTGCCCTTTCACTTCGATACATTTATTTATTCGCAATTGGAATGGCTGACAAGCTACGGATACGTATCCAGTGCTCGAGCCCCATTTAGATTATTAATGTTATTAGTCCAATAGGAATTACTTAGTGTTGAATATTTGAAAAGTAATGGATGCTATAACATTACAAGAGAGAATTGAAATGATTTACATGTATAGAGAAAGTGGTAGAAATATCGACGATGCTGTTAATCTTTACTCACAAAGTTTTCCCGACAAGGTGTGATCGCCCTTCTTTTTATCGAGTCGTTCAACAATTCTCTAGCGAAGGAACTTGCAGCCAAGAAAACGTAATCGCCGAAAAACTGCTGGAGAAAATAATGAAATTAGCTGCAGTAGCTAATAATCCGCACATTAGTAGTGTAGAAATAGCTCGTGGATCAGGAATTTCTCAGTCCACTATCTGCCAAATATTGAAGAGTGGGAAATATCAGCCATTGAGAGTTTCCATGTATCAAGAACTTTATGTCGATGATTTTGAAAATCGGATGAGATTTCAGATTTATGAGCGCTTCAACGGATACAAGATAATGCCAATTTTTTTGCTCGCGTATTATTTTCTGATGAGGCAACATACATACATACATCACGGCACGGTACATCGGCACAACATGCATTACTGGAGTATCGAAAATCCTCATTGGCAGGCATAAGAATTTTCGAGGCAATACGTCTTCGCAATACATCCCAGATATGTTCGATGACGGCTGGCAACTCCTTTATATCGATTTCTTCATATCGAAACTAATGTTAAGCAATGTTTTCCTAGTGTGGAGGTGCATTATCATCTATATGTATTAAATTGGTATTCCCCACTTCCCGCATATGAGAGAACAAAGGATTTTATGTAAATACCGTAGAACAGTAAATAAGTTACATATCGCTTCCGATACCTAAGGTGTAAAGTCTTTTTCTTAAATTCTGATCTAAATACATTTCAAAAAACAGCAACAGTGTGCTCTAAGTACATAAAGCGAATCGAAGTATCAGTGTTATATGCATACATATTTTCTATTTAAATTGAATAATTTTGGTGTGTCGATAAATATTTGTGGACGCATCCTCACCTTTTCTTATGTAAGACAGTATTTTTAAGTAGTAATTGTGCAATATTAAATAATATTGAGTAATGGTACAGTCATATATTTTGTGTAAATCTAATGCGAAAAACGTAAGCAGAGCTAAAGTATTTAAATCCAGCAACTTGAGAATATGTGATAGTTTTTATTTTGACTAATCGCCGGAGTTTCGGTTATATTGTTTAATATTTGTAAGTATAATTAACTTTAATCAGTTTCATTGCATTTGAAAGATGTAACGCAGACCTATGTATGTAATAATTACTTAAAGAAAATAGTTAATCATACACAAATCACTATCACAAATACATTAATATAACAGTCTAAGGCAACGTAATTAAGTATAAATCATAAAAAATAATTGCTTGGTTTATCCCTCTTTGTCATATACATATTTATTTACAACAGATTATTGAATGCTACATTTCCTTTTACTTAATCGAACCATAAATATTAGTTTTATTTTATAATATTGTAGACGTTAATATTAAGTGTTTAGAATTATTTTAAACGTCTGTTACTTGCATAGCATTTCACTAGTTTACCTAACGGGGAACTTTGATTAGATCTTTATGGATACTCATTTGTAATTTATTATGAGTGCATTATTTTAAAGTTGACGTACAACATAACATGTAACTAACTAACTAGCCATCTTTTGCAACTGTCTTGTCATTCCAAATAGTTTTCTATTTATTCTTAGTGTCAATAAAACACGAATAAATCAAAAGTATTGAAGAATGTAGTTTATTGCAGGAGCTAATTATTAAAGTTTTCGTAACATTACTTCTTCATTTAAAGAACCTGACATTAAACTTGTGCGAAAGAAATCTGAACTGGCCATGCCTATTCCGTAATTATAGGTATCTATTACCTACAAATGTATCAATGTACATATGGCGCATTTACAATGGAAAGTGAATTCCGATTCTCAACTGTAAAATGCATGAGGAAAATTTGATTCTATAAGTTTATTAGCATTACCCTCGTACAGCAATCTTTGAGGAGTTCGTTTTGTAGTCATAAATACCTTACAATATAATGCCAAATAAAATCCATTATCAGAATAAAAATCCACTAAATCAAATATGTACATTTTACAGGGCACGCCATCAAAATTGATGTGCGGCATAAACTTTTGTATTTGTAAGTATTGTTAATAATAATAATGAGATACAGATCACTTACAATAAGGTATAGAATATGCTGGGCACTACCGAGCACTAGATCCAAAGAACCACAGGTATCAGAACTTTGGAAATGAGTATGTAACCAAGAAATATATACCCAACAAATAGAATGAGACTTTTCTAACATGGGAGTTTTACCGAGATGTACTAGATATTGATAACAAAAAATCTATAAGAACAAAATATTTAGTCTATAGTCCGTGTTTAGACTACAACGAAACTTGCATATAGGTACTAGGCCGAAAACACCATAAGGCAACGGATGGAGGACTACCAACAGACACACGAATTAAGAAAACTGATAACGTCGGAGGCATACACTGCAAATGTACAAAGTGAACGTAAAAGTGCTGTCAAGGACAAAGTATTACCGCCCACGAATGATTAGGGAAGCCGATGAGAATTAACAGTACCAGAATTTGAGTTCAGAGAACAGCTAGATCCTAAATACCGCATGGCACATCGTAGGCCAGCAACGCGTGTAGTAATACAGTGTAGAACACCATTAGCGCAGTGAAACAGATTAGATTTTATATCCTGACGTAGCTGACAGAATCTATAACGATATATACGATATATTGATCATTAGAGACATAATTTGGCCAAATTTACACATAACATTTTTTTTTTGAAGTTATCGCATAAATCAATGCAACAAATACTTCTGTATTTTTTGCTTTTTGCAAAAAGAGCGTCTAATATCTTATTTACAAATATAGCGTGGTGACATAGTTCTATACATTTTTTGGTATGTCATTCTAATACAGGTAATTAGTGTGCATCCCTCGTAATTTATTCTGTCATGTATTCAACTGTTATCTATTGTTAGTTGATACCACAGCCGCTATTTGTTTTCGATAATTAAAGCGGTCAGTCGACGTTTTAAATATGCTCAAGATGAAAAGTATTGGTTTGGCTAAATGTTTAATTATTTTTCCACTACATAAATAATTATGTAAGCAACGATTAAGTATGAGCGAAAATAGCATAAGTTAATTTTTATTATTAGAAATGCTGAGCAATTTTAAGTTAATTATCGCAGTTAGCAGTGTTATCACTTATTGCCGTTATCTATTATATGATATCAGATACAAGGTTGAATTCCTATATTAGTTGACTACCGTGTAAATAATTAATTGTTAAAATTAGACAGAAATGGCACCAACACTATACTCTACAGACTTAAGTCCACCTTGCAGAGCAGTACTGTTAGTGGGCAAAGCATTAGGACTTTATTTGAATGTACAAGAATGCAATTTATGGGCGGGAGAGCATACCACACCTGAATATTTAAAGGTACTGTATTTAAACGTCTGTATCGAGTAATATATTTATTTATAATAATAATCTTTTAGCTTAACCCACAACATACGGTACCAACATTAGTAGATGGCGATGTAGTAATAACAAACAGCCATGCTATAACTATATATTTGGTAGAGAAATATGGAAAGAATGATTTATTATACCCTAAGGATCTGGTTAGGAGGCCTCTTGTAAACCAACGCTTGTTTTTTGATGAGGGAACAATGTTTCAAATTCTCTTCCTTACAATGGTAAGACTAATTGGCATGTCTGACTAGATAAACAATTTTAAGTATTTATCTAGAAATACAGCATATTAAGGGGTCAGAAGATACCAGAGTTAAATAAGGAAAGAGCTGAAGAAGCTTATGGATTTCTCGAAACTTTTTTGGAAGGTAAAGAGTGGGTTTCTGGAAATACCCTTACTATTGCAGATCTCCACTTAATTGCTACTGTGACTACTCTTAACGTTGTTTTTCCATTAGACGAAGAAAAATATTTGAATATAGATAAATGGATTAAAAGATGTCAAGCTTTACCGTACTATGTAGAAAATGCTAGGGGTCTACAAGCATATTCAGACGTAGTGGTACCTATGTTGTCAAAAGTGTGATTATTTTGCATTAAGTATAGATATATTCAATAAGATTTCTAATAAGCAGTGTTTTGTATTTAGCATTTAAATCAATAATTTTCTTCTGTATTGGGACGTCTGATATATGTTTGCTGAACAATAAATACACTACTCTTATATTGCAATAAATTTCTTAATTTAAATTAATATATATGTATTATTTCACACCACTACACACGCCTTACACCTTCGGATTATATATATATAATACATATACAGGGTTTCCACGGCCGAGTGAGACAGAGGGAAATCGACCAATGGAATCGGTTTTCGGTGAATATTATCTCCCTAATACTACTTCAGCCAAATTTAAATGCCACATATTATAACTGGGCTAACAATTAATATTTCTACAACCATAGTACAAAGAAGGTCATTTTAATAAACGCATTATTATTTTTAAATCTATGCACGTGAATTCCGAATAAGGCTGTTGACATATGACAGATTGCAAGTGGCCTTGGCGCAGTGGTTCACACAACGGCTTAATAACGCAATGCACAGATTGTTTAGGGTTCGAATCTCGACAGATGAATTTTGTTTTTCATTTTTTATCTTCAACAATAATGATTTTTACAATAACAAAAATGATCAACTGCTATTATGTCTTTCTCTTTTCAATTCTTTCTACGAATTATTTGTGATTTTATTGACAAATTGCAATCTTATCACGCTATTTGTGTAAAAGTAAGCAGCTATGGAAAATTACTCGTTACAGCAGCGAATTTCTGTAATTCAGCTCTATTATTGTGGCCAAAGCTATCGACAAATTCGCGATGCGTTGGCGTGTATGGATGAAATTCGGCAAATTCCATCTGT
The DNA here is from genome assembly GCA_004785975.1 of Popillia japonica. Classification (NCBI taxonomy): domain Eukaryota; kingdom Metazoa; phylum Arthropoda; class Insecta; order Coleoptera; family Scarabaeidae; genus Popillia; species Popillia japonica. The sequence goes on from ML219452.1 coordinate 56,068, forward strand.
ATGCCACAGCGACTAGTTGAAAAATTTTAAAGTACGGACTCGGTTCGAGTGGGCAGTGATGAAGATCTTTAGCTGATAATGCGCAGCGCCACAATTTAGAAGCAGCAAAATCTTACGGCTTACAAAATTGTTAGAGAAGTATGGGTCATACAAACTCCACCACGAACAGGAAATTGCACCTGGTGATGCCATGAACAGAGCGGAGTTCTGCGAGATCATGATGGAAAGAGCGAATACAAACAGGAATTTTTTGCCGCATATCTGCTTTTCGGATGAGTCTACATTTACTCTGAACAATGGACCTAATTCCCAGAATACACGTATTTGGGCAACAGAAAATCCGCGCTTCTGCATTCTTACCCGAACGCAGTACCCCCAAAAATTAATGTCTGGTACGGAATATTTAGAGAGACAATATTATAGACCTATTCTTCATTGAAGGGAATTTAAACGTCCAACGATATCTGCACCTTTTGAATATTCACATTATTCCTGCATTGGCTGTTTTACAACCAGACCTGCGTCATCAGGTGATGATTCCAACATGATGGATGCCCAGCCCACTCAACTCGAGAAGTTCGACACCAATTAACAGATACTTTTGCTGGATGGTTTGGCCGGGCAGGCACAATTGGTTGGCCGGCACGTTTCCCTGATTTGTCGCCCTTAGATTTCTTTCTTTGGGAACATGCAAAGTTGTCAATTTACACACACATGCAGTACCAAAACCTCGATGAACTTTGTAATAACATTCAAAGAACTTGCGGTAATGTGTCAAATCGGCAAAAAGCGTAAGATCTTGCTAAGAAAATGGGTAAAGAAAATGTTGCCGCTACCAAAGAATGGTTTTACCGGTGGACGAAGCGCCAAACCATAAGTTATCAGCATCAGTATACGGAGAAGAAGACGACGCCGACTTTCATCCAGCAGAAGAATGGATAGCAAATGAATGGTCAAAAATTATACACGAATATATTTTCCCAGCAATGTGTACAATGCCGCCGAAACTGGACTTCATTTCCGTGTTTTACCCGAACATATCTACATACCTCTTGAATACTGAAAATGCGAAAGGCTGTAAAGTAGCAAAAGAGTGTGTTACAATTTTATGCTTCGCAAACATAATGGGTGATAAAGAAATGCTTTTGGTGATCGGTAAAAGTAAAATTCCGAGATGTTTTAAGGGGACAAGAAGCTTGCCGATAGAATATTATCCAAATTCAAATGCTAGGATGATTTCCTGTAGATAATTGTACCCCATACAATATCAATTCAAACTTGGGACATATTAAGATTATTTTTTACCAGCGAATACAACGTTTTTAATACAGTCATGTGATCACGGAATTATTCGAAATTTAAGATTTTATTATCGCACAGCAATTAGAGGCCGTATTTTGAAAATTTGGACGAAAAGTTGACATTGTTATCAAGTGAGTTGGCAAAAAAGACTTCATTATTGAATGTGTTGCATATGATAGATTATTCATGGGAACTAAAACTACGATTCAAAACTCTTTCAGGCATGGTGGATTTGCGAAAACTCACAATACGATACCGGAAAAAGCAAAAATAGCTTAATTCTTATCTAAGACAGTAATCGTCCATTAAAGGACAAAAAATTGTACATTGTTTTAAGTGCTGGATATTGTTATCACCCGGTTATTATTATCGAAATTCGTCGGTCCCAATGCGATCACATTAAGCGGGGCCCACTGTATATGTATATATATGTATTGTTGTTACTTTTATGTACTTAAAAAGAAGTGTTCACAATATAAATACCAAATTTCTAAGTACATTTTATTATTGATTACTGAATGTATGCAGAGTATACGAGGTGTCAAATGAATAGTGTCGGAAAAAATAAACAGTCATTCATTTCATTCATTACCAATTGGGTAGACACCTTGCTGTCTAGGCACTTGAGCTAGATGCTCATTGTACCAACCCCATCAGATCTCTCACTTCCACTCAAGCATCCTAATATCCTCTATGAACCCCAGTATCCTGCTCAGTGGAAGCTTGAGAACCTTCGAGGGCTCAAGTAAGTCCTCCCCGAAATATTTCCGCCTGAGTTCCCTCAGTTCCTCGCATGAGCAGATTACATGTAATCCCGTTTCCTCCTGCACTTCGCATCTTCTACACCATGGTTCGCTTACTCGACCTGTGTTGTATAGATGTTTTCTCAGCGGGCAATGTTCGGTCACCAACCCAGTGATGACCTTAATTTTCTTTTTACTGCGTCCTAGTAGGTTATCAGAGAACTTAGCATCCCCATCCCCTGCTTTAGTATGGAGTTGATCTGCAGTCGACCTAAATTTCTTGATCTTCTCTTTGTCTAACCAGGACCAGATCTCCCTCATAGCGGAATCCTTAGTGATACCGCATGCGGGCTCTGGTCCTATGAAGTGCTTCTCAGAGCCCTTCCTGGCTAATTCGTCAGCTATTTTATTCTCTTTAATGTCCTCATGTCCTGGCACCCAAACTAAGGAAACCTTGTTATCCTGTGCCAGAGTATTAAGGGATCGTTTACATTCCCCAAGTAGTTTCGACCTAGTGGTAGGGTTTGCAATTGCTCTGATAGCAGCCTGGCTATCAGTCATTATGTTTATTTTCCTATTCTTGCAACCTCCCTCTGCAATAATTCCCGCACAGGTTGCAAGAGCAAAAACCTCTGTCTGGAAAACTGTAGTGAGCTTACCCAGGCTTAGCGATATCCTCTGTTCTGGGTTAGGACCGCAAATGCCGGCTCCTGTACCCCTGCTGGATTTAGATCCGTCCGTGAACCAGTCGTCAGGAGCAGTGAAGTCCCTCCGTACCTGGTCTCTCTTCGGTATAGATTTTTCCACCTTTTCAGTGAAGATAATTTTAGGTCCCATACTGTCCGTCAGCATTCGTAGCAAAGGCTCGTCCAGTATCGTTCCCGTAGTGTCTGTGTGCCCTCTAGCCCTAGTGCTAGGGTGCCACAAATTGTTTGTCTTCAGTCTAAGAATCGCCGCCATAGCCTCCGCTTTGACAAAAAGTTCCAGCGGGGGGAGGCCCACAATGGTCTCCATGGAAGCGGTTCCTGTACTGTTCATTGCTCCGGTGATTCCCAGCAGTGCTTGTCTCTGAACAGTGGTTAGCAGTTTAACTGCAGAAGGCACTTCTGTCTTTTTCCACTAGACTACTGCTCCGTATGTTAGTGTCGGCTTCACCACAGCTGTATACAGCCAATGTATCACTCTCGGCTTTAACCCCCAGGTTTTACCTACAACTCTTCTGCAGCGTCAGAAAAGTTTCGTAGCCCTGCTCGTTACATTAGCTAAGTGTTTACTCCAATTCAGTTTTGCGTCAAAAGTGACGCCCAGATATTTAACTTCCTTGGTTAGTTGTAACTTTTGCCCAAACAATTTAATGCTGTTTAGGTCGTTGAGTTTTCTTATGTTGGTGAAAGCAACCAACTTAGTTTTAAGTGGATTAACTGAGAGTCCTTGTACAAGGCACCATTCCTCCACCGTTCGCAGTGCATTGCGCATAAGGCCTGCCACAACGCCCGGGAATTTCCCGTTGGCGACTATGACAATGTCATCAGCGGTCATCCACGACCAAACTCCACAAAAGTGGCGACAATACTCCTCCTTGAGGGCACTCCCTAGTGACCCTCATAGCAATACTTTTATCTAGCATTTGTGCATGCACTACTCTACTTCTCAGCATGCAGTCAACCCATCTGCTAGTCGTGTTATTAATATTCCGATTCATTAAGGATCGGTTAATTGAGGACGTCGATGTATTATCAAAAGCGCCCTCTATGTCCAAGAAGACTGCAAGAGCCACCTCTTTTTGATGTGGGCTCCTTTCGAGACCTTCCACCAGATTGTGCAGGGCACCCTCTCCTTATTTGCCCCTTTGGTAAGCCCATTGCAGAGGATGCAAAGGAGTTTTCGTGAGTACTCCTTCTGTGATATTTAGATGTATAATTTTCTCCATAGTCTTCAACATGAACGATGTGAGGCAAATTGGTCTAAATGACTTAGGATGGGTGTATGTGTCCTTTCCAGGTTTTGGAATGAACACAATCCTTGTGTCTCTCCAGGCTCTTGGAATATATCCCAAGGCATGGCTAGCTCTAAAAATTTCCAATAAGGGACCCATGATGTCTCCAATTGCAGCAGTTTTGGAAACACTCCGTCCGGTCCCGGGGATTTGTATGGCTCAAACGATTCAACTGCCCATCTTAGAAGATGGGGTTTGAAAATCTCGTTTGATCGCTTCCAATCATCTCTAGTCGCCCTTCTTGAGGCGATTGATTGGTTCCTTTTACCTAGGTCCACCTTCTCCGAGCCAGGAAAATGCACACCAAGAAGATGCTCAAGAGTCTCTTCTACCGTGGATGTGAACCTCCCGTCCGGCAATTGCATGGTCCTCATTGTGTTAGTAGAGTCCTTTTTGAGCAATCTGTTAATTCTGACCATGTCAGGGACACCTTCTATGTCCTCACAGAAGCTTCTCCAGGCCTTCTTCTTCGATTGTCTGATTTCCTTATTATAGGTATTTAGTTTGGCCTTATATGCCTCCCAATTACCCGTTTTTTTCGCTCTGTGCTAGCCGGCGTGTGTCCCTCCTGAGAGCGTTCAGCTCTTTATTTCACCAAGCAGCCTGTCTTGGTGAGCGACGCTCCCTAATAAAATAAAATAAATAAAATAAACAGTATAAAACTAATATCACAAGAAAGGTAAATCCAAAAAAATTACGGTCATACTTATATTATAATCATTTTTCCTTTAATAATTACCAAATTTTGTTGAATCCAGGCCTAACACGTGTGTACAAGAAAAAAAGGGACGCAGCAAAAATGTCTAATAGACAAACAAATATTTTTTATCAAGTTGAATGATATGTAAATAAATGTTTACTGTACTATATGAATGCATTTGTTTACGAAGCAGCTTTGCTGCGCTATGAATTGCACATGTGGTCTTTCACAAATATTCTATTTATAACAAGGTCACACATTTACTACAGATTTTTATTCATTTCGACCTGTTTTTTTTTTCGTAGGAATCAGGTGTTTGGTTTTTTTCATTACAGAAACTTTCAATATTAAAGTACAACCACATATTATTACCTAATGATCTGGTAATTAATAATTTACTATTTGAGATCGCGTCCGTAGTTAATAGATTTTTTCTTTTCAAATAATTCGTGATAGTCTTGAAGAGGACTGTTTGATGAGAAACAGGACAAAAGCTAGAATAGTAATGTCCGCCATTACTACCACGAGCTCCGACTGCACGCTTCTGTGCGACGGCAAAACTTATCATAACCTGGGCCTCTGTGACAACACAGTCTCGAAGAGCCTCAACGTTTAAAATTTCCCGTCGACGATCATAAAGTTTTTTATGTATCCTCACAGAAAAAAACAGATTCCATTCGGGACTTCGTGCTGGCCACAGAATCGTTCCTTCTCGGCCTATCCAATGTGCAAATGCCTGCTTGAAATGATCCCATACAAGTCGGCCAACATGTGGAGGTGTCCCATCATGTATGAACTACATTTACCGTCGTACATGTAGTGGTATGTCATCCAAGGAATCGGGTGTAGGGTATTTTGCATACAATTTAAATGATCTACCGCATTTAATTCTTCGGGAAATACATGTGGCCCAAATAAATGATCGCCCAGTGATAAATATTAGGTAATTCAGCACACCATTTTTTGTGAACCAGTATATTCATCGGTAAACAGCATCATGGGTCGAAGATTTGGAAGAGGAGTTTCTGTTTGAGGAAACCATTCACAACAGGTAACCCGTCGAGGAAAATCATTGTCTGATAGACGTTCGATTTTTTATACGTAATACGGGTGTAATAAAAGATTTTATCCTGTTTCTCCGTAGATTAAAATTATGTTCATGTACTCAGTATTTGTATAACTTGCCATAATGTACACATAAGACAACGAATGCTTGTGAAAGACTCAACATCTTGCCTGTGTTGCCCATGGTAGCACGCATATGAAGCCGTAAGATAAAAGTAAATAAGTACGAAGGAAAATAAACATCATTAAACCTTACCATGCCAGTAATGTGAGAACGGATACCGTGTAAATGGACGAGCTGCTGAAAGAGGAGCTAACCATAGTAATACTTATGTTGGCAAAACTATGACTATGTTATATTACTAGGTAGTATAGATGTATTAAAAATGTTTTAAGCAGTGTTGTGTGATTACTATTTAAATCAATAATTCCCTCCTGATTGGGACATTGGTAACATGTTTACTGAACAATAAATACATACATATGTATACTACTCTTACATTGTATTAAAGTTGTATGAAGACTTTATTGGTTATGTTCAACCCGCTACGGACCATAGGCAGCGCGAACTGCAACAGCGTATTCCCGTCATCGCGTTGTAGCTTGTGTCTAGTGTCAACACCAAGGCTGTGACCAAGGCATGCACAACTGTGCACAATTCAGTTGAATTTAAACCGAGCGAGGGTATGAGCGTTGACATATTCGTTCTATAATACGTAATTTGCCCATATGTACGCCCAATCGTTCTAGGATGGCGAGAGCCGGCGCATCCCGATTGTGTATTCGGGCAAGGTCGGCGAACGAGAAAGCGTTAGTTGTTATCAGCATAGGCGTAACATAAAATTTGCTATACGAGCGAAGAAAACTCAAAATAGTTGTTATATTTTCAGCGTAATCGTTTACGATTACGTCTTTTATTCGGCGTGGAAAATAAGGGCTTGTGAATATCCTCTGGTTGACCGTTTCCTTTCTTGATTATTCGCTCAATAGTCCTCACTGATATTCCAGTTGCCTTGTTCACTAAACTTTTAACTTCTACGCAAGTCTTCTCTACCTCAACTTCGCAAAAATACTTAAACCCGTTAAAAACAATTTCACGAGCTTGGCTACTTAAAACTGTGTTTTTAGTTATATTAAACCTACGTCAGAAGATTGCAGCGCCTAGCAAATATACAGGGTGTCCGTGAAATACAAAGCATGCTTTTAAGGGATGATAGCTACAACGATTTAGAACCAAAAACATATAATACACCTTGGGTCTATCTGTAAGCGTAAACGAGAAAAAAAATTATTTCTCATGTCACAAACTTCGATGCATACTGTACACCGGCAGCTGACCCGTGCCAGATTTACGCGACGATTGCAGGCGTGTGTTGCAACACATCGAGCCTTTCCTGTAATACATTTTCTCCTGTCTCTCAAAAAAGTCCTTTTTAGGACCACCAATTTATCACAAATAAAAGAAAAGAACTCAATTTTGTAGTAGCCTTTACGAAAGCGCTTAAAGCGCCATAACATAATTGCAATAATTACATTGTTTCCGTTCAATGCGACTTTTCCTCAACTTAAATTTTCATTTACCGATCGAAAGCTGCTATTAAATCCGCCCTTTTCACTCTAACTTCAACATAACATCGATTTTATTGTCATAACATTATTAAAAAAACAGCAAAGGTACCTTTATTTTAAAACATATGGCCATTGACTTGGTACGATTCAAGTTCAAGGTCGTATAAATAGATGATGCTTGGCATACATCTGCCGTTCTAACTGCATACGGGTACAGTGTGTTGGCAGACAAATGACGCCACGCTTCAATTTCAAAGTATGAAATAATTCGTTTTCATCGTTGTTTTCAGTTATTTTCAACCCTAAATTTTTGATATGGTTTTTTGGTTATTTAAGAAGCAATATGGATGAGTTTTCTTGTACAGTTTGACCAAATAAGGTTTTTTAGAAATAATTTTTTTTCTCGTTTACGCTTACAGATAGACCCAAGGTGTATTATATGTTTTTGTTTCTAAATTGTTATAGCTATCATCCCTTAAAAGGATGCTTTGTATATCGCGGACACCCTGTATACCCAGTATTATCCATACGCATAACTACCTTAATTAAGAACCTATTAAAATTTAGAAGAATTTATGATTATGTTTATTAGATACCTGTCATTAATATACTATTTGCATATTAGAAGTTATTACATTTATTTGTTTCTTTAGACGATTAACTATTATTATATATTTATCTTTGATATACATATTTGTAACGAAAGTATTTTCACGATATATACTACGTTTATACTTTCTGGAAGCGCATTAGAAAATGCGAATTAATAAGTACGGATCGAAAACTTAATCTGTTTATGCTTTTCTCGAAATGCGCAATATAAATGGTACGCATCGAAATATTTCGAATTAGCCGGGGTTTACAAGGGTTATTGCCAATCGTTTAAGTTTGTAACACAAATTCTATGATGTAACCATAACCTTAATTGTATTGTTGTATGTCGTACACATATTGCACTGTGCGCATACAGTTGTCAGATATGTAATATGTCAAGCCAACCAAACACAACACAACCTATTTTTCACATGTGATATGTCGTTCGTTTACATTCTGTTGGTAACCTGCTTTAATACACTTTGAATTCGAATTAAACGTTTATACAACCAAACCGCTATTCTTAAACCACCCTTGAAATCAGGCTTTCGTGAATTCGCATTTCGTGCTATAATGCGCATCGAGAGGTGTTTATGCTACCGGACTTATAACCGAATTATAGTCGTAATGCGTATTCAATACGCATTTAGGGAAAGCATAAACTCAGTAATAGAAATGCAATTAACATTTCTAGAAATTATCTATTTCTCATAATGCACACCACTGCCGCTATTTGAATTGGAGGTCACCTTTAAACCACTGCGCATCCCCTGCTCTCGCCACGCTACGGCAATTTACCTGTATGTATGTAAGTAATTGTTATTACGTTAGAAACGATAACAGTTTCAGGCATAATAAGGACTGCTGGAGTCCCTTTGTGAAACTCGAATATCTTCGTTATATCTCCAATTTATTATTATTATTGTATTCATAGCTGCTACGTAAACGGAAAAATAATAAAGTAATAATAAAATAATAACGATTCTTAAAAGATAAAAGTAAATACATAAAGGCAATAATTCTGTACCTAATTTAAATTTTAATAATGTCACTGGAGGATTCGGAAATACCGCCCTCTTTTACCAAACATTAGTCGAGTCTATTGTAACACTTCCGCCTCACTCCCTCAAGATTTTTAGGGCTTATTGCCACAAAAATTCTAAACAGTTCTACTTGCAACTGCTGCAGGTTCAGTATTGTTACAAAACTGAAAAGATTTTATTTGACATAACCCCACAGAAAAAAAAATCGCAGGGATTAGGGCAGGGTGATCGAGATGGGAATATTATCGTACCTTTTCCGGAAATAACACGATTAGGAAACGTGTTTTCTAAAAACTATTTTACTAATCTGCTGTTATTAATTTCGTGTTCGCAGCAAATCTAAATATTATACTGCATTCAACCCGCCCAAACGTTGTTTTTTAGGGTATTGAGTTTACGTACTAGATGTTGATTCTTTCGAGACCAATATCGTATGACTGAGGGATTATGCTTGCCATGACGTGGAAAAGAAGACTTGTCGGTAAACAGAAAATATTTTGCATAAAATATGCGTCCCTGTTGCCTTTTCCATCAGGGACTCACTAAACTCCATTCGTGCAAAACTGTCCTCGGGAAATGTCTCCTAGAACTTTTGAACTTTGTAACTTTTATATTTGTTGCGTTTTAGAATTTGGTTTACTGTACTTCCACTGTCATCGCTTTCGGCTGCAATTTGCCGTGTACACCCAAGGTCGCCCATTTCAACCAACGAACAAACCCTCACGTCCCTTTCCTTCCGCCCGGGAGGTATTAGAGGGATATGAATCTGTCCCTCAATTTGTTGGGATTTACGGCAATCCCCGACTAATACACAGGCATATTTCCTAACTGCATCAACGATCCTGTCAATCGTTAAATGCGAGGGAATAGGACACTTCACGTACTCACACGTACTGCACAAAGCTTAGTACCAGAAGGGAATGGGACAAAGACACCGTTTCGAAACTTAATAGTAACGCTATCAAATAGTATACTGATGGCTCCAAAACGGCAGAGGAAACTGGAATAGGGATATATGGGCCTAGAACCAAATATTCCGAAAGCTTGAAGATGAACCCAAGTATCTTCCAGGCGAAAATACACGTCACTGAAAGATGCGTTAAGTTCAACATCGATAGAAGCTATGAAAAGCAAGAAATTATCATAATGTCCGATAGTCAAGCAGCCATTAGGGCGCTGAACTCCAACGTGATTAGCTTCAAAATGGTTTGGAAGTGCCTAGACAAACTCAACGAGCCAGGCAAAAGAAATACGGTGACTCTGCTGTTGGTTCCGGGACACACCGGAGTGAAAGGGAATGAAATAACAGATAACCTTGCTAAGAAGGAAGCCAGAACACCTTTTGTGGGGCCTTTTTGCGGGATAAGTAACAGTGTAATATTGAAGAAGCTCAAAAGTGAAGTAGAGCAGAGAAAATCCAAATACTGGGAGAATCTCCACGGTATGAGGCAAGCTAAAACGTTTCTGGGAACATGTAACCAAAAGAGATCCTCAGAATGCATTAAGCTCAGCAAAACTAATATTCGCATATTGACAGGGATCCTCTCAGGCCACTGCAAACTGAACGGACACCTAAGTAGGCTCGGAATAAGAAAAGATGCTGAATGCAGATTCTGTGGGGAAGAGGATGAATCATCCATTCACCTACTCTCAAACTGCTCTGCACTGTACAACGCAAGGGTCTTGCACCTAGGAGCACATGAAATTGAAGAGGGAGAATTACCTAATCTGAGGCCTTCCGATATCCTGCACTTCCTAAAAGGAATCGGACTAATTGACCAGTTGTAAATACAGCTAGAATGGGGGACACAATAGATCTTTTAGGTCGCAGTGGATTATCACCACAACACTACATTACACAACACCACATACAACACGAAAAAAAATTAATAACGTGTTTGGCGATTCCGTAGCTGACTACACTCCTGTACACGTCTAGGCATTGATAAAAGGTGATGGTCGATATCTGCTTGTGGCACCTCGTTCCAAACAACTTGAACTTCGTTTATTAACTGCGACAAAGTTTGTGGAAGATTAAGCAAAGTAGACAGTCGTCTCCCCACGATATTCCACACATGTTCGATGGGGTTTAAATCCGGGGAACAAGATGGTCACGGCAAAACATTAACGCATGCTTCTTGGAGAAAGTATATAGGGCGCCAATGCTGGCGTTCTCCACACCGGTTGAAGCGCTGAGAAAAAAAATCCAAAGGTTCGAATGCTGCGATATAGTGTACGCCTAGTAGCAGGTGTACCCTCTTCTCCAAACCAGTGGTCAGCGATTTGACGCGTTGCAGCAAAACGGTCTTGTAGAGCTAGTTGTCTGAAGCGTCTATCTTGACGCTCTATGGTACGCCTCGGTTGACCAGTTGGTCTTCTTCGTGTTCCTCTAACTTCTTCTGTCCACATACGCATTACCATCATTGCGGTACAATTAACACGGCGGCCAATTTTGCGATAGGACAAACTATAGGCGATAGGCGACAATTCTACCCTTGTGAAAGTCTTATACATATTAGTTTATACACACTATATCACTCTTCTATGCAAGCGTGGCCACTATATCCAACATGTTTGACTGTGTTTGGGACAAACAAAAACTAACACCAATATTTCCTAGTGTGTAGGCTCAACAATACAATACCTCAAACATTGGGTCAATTGAGTTAATTTTAGCTGCAGCATTGGGTTCCATGTGTCTGCGAATTTATTATAAAATAAACAATTTCAAAAACGAGCATAACATTTTTTTGTAGCAGTAGCGTACAAAAAAATCTTATAGTTGCCTCGTATTAAAACAAAATAACTAATTACTTGAAAACAGTTGAGTGCTATTCCAATTAATTTCCGGTCAATTCAATGTGAGAAATAAACAACAAATTAGGAGAAACATACTCAGAAATTAATTATTTACATTAAAAAAAAGCAAAAAAATACAACCATACGGTTACTCTTATCTACTATGTATTATTTTAGAACTGCAAACCACGATTTGCTGGTTATATTCGATGATTTTTAATTTTGATTGATATTTGAAGATGTTAATTTACTAAAAAAAGTTAAAAAAGGCGACATAGGCGTACAATAAGGTCAGCGGCGTACAATAAGGCCAGCTTGTCTTAATTAGCTTTAAAAACGTTCAGGAAACACAAAACACCAAGTTTTATATTCTTCTACATATGGTAATACGTATATAACACATACATAGTTATAAGTATGTAATACAAAGTTATAACAGATGTGTTAATTTTTAGTTATATTAATAACTGGTGTAAGTATATATAAATAAAATACAACCTCTTAAGTATATACATATGTATATGTATATATTATTAATTTTGCAAGAGTGGAAATTGGAATACAATCAGACAGATCGTTTGTAATCTTAGAATTTAAGATATGTGCAACATACCATGCCTTCAAATACTTTCCTGATTAGAGTAGGCTGTTTTTTAAGTATTTTTTTTAGTAAGATTGGTGACACTGCAATACTTTTAAATTTGAAATAGCTTCCTTCAAATTGTGACAATTGTTAATAACATATCTAAATTAGAAAAGTTTACACTTGATTGTATTATTTTATTATTAATATGTTAGAATTACAACACAAAAAGTTTATAATCGAAAGTTACTTTAGAACTGGTCGAAAATTAGATAATGGAGAATGGGTTTATTCCATTAATCAGTGCTTGCAGGATTTCCGACAACAGTTTCCCAATTACTGCCAATTACTTATGCACAGCTGCTAAGTCATGTTCATGCTTGTATTGATAAATTTCGTGAAACAGGGGCAATAACTCGTAAACCCGGCGGTGGAGCACCTAAAAAACGAACCGCAAACCTCACCTAAAAAATCAATAGCAAAGCTTTCGCAAGAAGTGCAGTTATTAGTGGGAACATGCCATACCGTTTTAAAAAAGGACTTAAAATTGTTTCCGTATAAAATTCAGGCAGTTTTTGAACTCACGCAGGTAGGTTTTGGTACGAGAACACAGTACTGTCAATTGGTTTTTAGATAATATAAATAATGACAACATTCTTGACAAATGCTTTTTTTTCGATGAGGCTTGGTTCCATCTTTCTGGATATTTAAATAAGCAAAATATGAGAATGTGGTCAGCAGAAAATCCTCACGAATTTATAGAAACTACATTACATCCACAAAAAATAGGCCTCTGGCTAGCAGTTTCAAGGAGACGTATTATTGGGCCCATATTATTTAACCAAACCGTAACTGCTGACATGTACCGAAATGAATTATTACAACCATTAATTAATGAACTTCATGATGATTAACTTACAGAAGGATGTTTTCAGCAAGATAATGCACCGGCACACAAGTCTCGAGACACAATAGCTTTTTTGCAACAATTTTTTGATGACAGAATTATGAATTTTCCCCCAAGATCTCCGGATCTGACAATTTTGGATTAGTTTATTTTTCCATATTTAAAGAATACCATTTTCAAAACCAGACATCACACAATTGCAGAGCTTTGCAATGCTATTAGGGATTCCTGCGCTGACATAACCCCACATCTTCTGGTAAATGGGTTTGAGAACATGGAGCGTAGAGTTGGACTTTGTCTTCAACATAATGGACAACACTTTCAGCATTACCTTTAGTAATATTAACTTTTAAATTTAATTAATATATAAAATATTTTTTCTAAAGTTCAATTTTTAATTTTCGTGACATACAAACTGTCAAAGTGATTAAAATTTAAAAGTATTGCAGTGTCGCCAATCTTACTAAAAAAATACTTAAAAAACAGCCTACTCTAATCAGGAAAGTATTTGAAGGCATGGTATTTTATCCATTGATATAATCGTACGTATTTCACTTGTTTCGCAATTTTGAGTTAGTTGTCCATAACATTCTATTTTTGTTTTAGGTTATTTTATAAATACATATAAACATTGCGCATTTTGAACTTAATCAGTTTTAGAATAACTTAAGAATCATTATTTTATATGTACCTACTGAAGCAATTAATAACAAACTACGGCTCTCGTTTAATACGTATTTGCTTTTATTGTGCTGTATCATCCTTGCTATTAATATCACAGTAATCATTATAAGACTTTAAATAGCGCATCTTAAATGTCAATTACATAATATCCACTTAGTTACTAACCCAAAATTATTTTTCTCGCTTATCTACAATCTACGAGAGCTAACTCAGATAAGACAGCAACAATATTAATTAGATCCTTAAAATTTGATAATTTATTTTGTTACACCAAACAAAGTGAACACGATGTAATAATTTATTTTCCAATAAATATATATGTATACATATAAATATATATACTTTGTCTTATAATATAATACATTTCTGGTCTTTATGGTCCTTAGAAAAGCCATATTACACTTTGTTCCCCCGTAGGAGGGACCAATACGTCAACCGGTCTCAATTATTGATATGAGGAGATAGCTCACAGACTCGTTTACTTACAAATTTACGTATCTTGCATGGGTGTATTTAAATCGATTCGTTTAAAAACAATAAAAAAGCAAAATATTTTTAGTAAATTTGGCGACAATAAAGTAAAAAAGTATAAGTGGTGAAAGTATATTTAAATACTTTTAGTGTCACTCAACTTATGAAAATATGTACAATACGGAAACTCAGCTTTGTTAGTTTGCAATGAACTAGCGGAACTACATCCGACAAACCGGCAAAACTCATATTTTCTACTCTTCCTACATTCTTCCTCCTGTATCCATTCTAATACGCGTTGAATCTGCATATCTGATAAAATATTACGTATGTTTCTTACCCAACTACTTTTTCTAGATATTACCACTAGATATGATAATATCTACTGAAATACATATACGAAGAGAATCTTCTTGATTTTAATAGACATAAGATAATATAATAGTAATAGTATGTCAACCAGTACCATCGAACTTGTTAATATTATTACCCTATATATATATATTAATTCACGATTTTATATACTATTTTGTATAGAAATTAATAACTTTTATGCTGTATCCATTAATAAAATTTTTCTAAAATGTTTCTTATTGTTAGAAATACATAGTCTCCCTAGGTTACTAAACAGTCTTGAAATTTATATTTACGATAAAAGAGAATCAATTGCTAAGCATTATCTACATAAAATACATCATTTTTTTATTATACCTGCATCATAATGTTGGTATCTCGAACGCATTTGGGTGCGAAAAACGAGCCATACAAACACCGGGGTGTTTTAAAGTCGCCTATACCTTGTTTTTTATT
Source organism: Popillia japonica (assembly GCA_004785975.1). Lineage (NCBI taxonomy): Eukaryota > Metazoa > Arthropoda > Insecta > Coleoptera > Scarabaeidae > Popillia > Popillia japonica. Next base: position 71,334 of record ML219452.1, read on the forward strand.
AAGAAGACCAAATGATAAAATCCACTTCACATTAGGCAAATTAAGTTGACAGCTTTTTTGGCGGTAAATTTA